>CM052352.1:25357490-25660703 GCA_028551395.1 Casuarina glauca | reverse complement strand
CTACTCATATTTGTAGCTGTCCTGTTGCTTTGCTCTATGCAAGTTTGGCATGTTGCTCATGCTCCAGAGAATGACAAACTTCAATACACATATTTTGCACAAAAAGTAAAAGCCTTTCACACTGCCCTTGGGAAGTTGTTGGCATTAGATTCTTGTTTGTGCCTTCATAGATATGTACTTGAGAGAGGTGATCTATCCAAAGCTGGTGCAGAAAAGAATAGGTCTCTCTTCCTATCTCCTCCTCTCCCCTTCTCTCTTGTCAAAAAAAGAAAAAGAACTCAAATTTATTTGTTATTGTTTAAGTTTCCTGGAGGAATTTATTTTGATTGATTCTTTATCTACATTCATATTTGTTATTCAATGTCAATTTCTCTTTTTACAATAAAGGATGAGTTATTTGGTTTTCATTTTTATTTAAGTAATTGTGAATCGCACAAACACACACAAAAAAGGTTTTTATTAATGTTGTCATAGAATTACAAGTATATAATAGTCCACGCAAGTGAGCTAATTCTTTTTGCAACTTAAGTTGTTTGCATTTTTAGTTTGTCCCTTCTTTCAATTTGCAGGAGAGGTAGTGAGTTGAAAAGAGAAATCGAGAGGCCAAAGGCCATAAATTTCCACCAAGATGGTTTCATTTAATTGATGAAGTTACAGCTACACCTTGGGGTGATTTGGAAGTCTTATCAATGCAATGGCAAATACACAAAACAACGGATTGCTCTAGGCAGCTGAGATAGCAATGATCACATTGATGGTAAATTAGAATTCAACCCTTGGCAATATGGTAGCTTGTCTACCAAATGAATGTACGTGTTTATGTGTTGAGTTTCTAATTGGTGAGATATTTTTTTCTATGGTATTGGAATCTTTATTGTTCGTTAGCATGTTTATCTTATATCACCATCTTATATTCCTTTACTAGTTGATAAGTTGAACTTCTATCCGCCTTTCCAAGGAACCCTTCTCTTCAAAGTGTCATAGTTTAGCATTTGTTGTTCAAGTTGGAATTCATCAATGGTATAGATGATGGTGGGATCCTCTATCATAATAGTTAAAGACTGAGATGTAAGAAAATCCTTACTTCTTAAAGAGATAAAGCAAAAATTGGTTCTATGTAGGTAGATCTAAAACACCAATCATCATATTTCAATTCTAAACCAAAAGGCATATGATTTTTTGTAAAATGAAAATCTCATAACCTTAATTCTGTATGGTACTCTTTTAGACATTGAACTAAAGGATAAGACTTAGTTCAAATCTTATGTGCTACCAAAATGCCCACTCATCATAATCCTATTTAGTAAGCCACGGCTCACATCAACTAGTCCATATTTTAATAATAAAGAACTCACATGTCTCACTTTATTAGACCAATCATTAAATAAGCCTAATAAAATTGGCCTGACATGAGACATTATGAGCTAAGTTTGTTGGGCTCTTTGCTTGTATAAAATTCATGGTCATTCAAAAACTTGAACATAATTGTAGAATTTCTATTCTTACATGATAGTAAATTTTTTTTTTTTCCTTTCTTGTTACTAGGGTTATTTAAGGTTTTTTGATGCAGCTTTAACACCATTAGCACTTTCAAATTTTCATTTTCCTTGTTGCATTTGTTTGTGCACCGTTTAATAATCGCATTTAGTTTTTTCAATTGGTTTCGGCTCTTTCCACGGTTTTAGTTGAACTTATCCTTAAGCTTTGTGTTAAGGGCTTGGCTAACCCCAGCTCTATGATAAGGAGGCTAAGCCTTCTCTAGCTGGGCGGATCACACTTCCATAAGAACTGTGCATTACGTCTTGAACAAAAGACCTTTAAATGGAATGTAATGCAATATTGACTATACAACACACAAAATAAAAGGATATATGACAAAAATTTAGTACCAAAAAAAAGATTTTCAAGTTAACTTTTGAAATGAGCCTTGTGACATGTTATTATAATTTAGGTCTGTTTACTCTCTCGATAAATGAGGGAGTATCTATATAACGGTAGTTTTACATGAAAAAATAAATTTTTTGAAATAAAGTTTAAATGAAAGAATCTCCATCTAATCTAACAATGAGCTCTTTTAATTTCTTCAATGCCATGAGGTAAGTTTTATTGTTTTTTTTTGAGCTATACTAAGCTTTGTTTGATCACTTAAATTGGGAGCAACCATTAATTCTAAAATATGTTTAAGTTAATGAGAAATGTAATTAAAGTAATTCGAATTCGGAAATGTAGTTGAAGTAATTCGATAAGATTTCGATTATAATCCAAGTAATTCGAATTCGGAAATGTAGTTTTAGTTTTGAAAAGAAAATTTATAAACGAGAATATCCAATGAAGAAGGATCATTCCATAATATTCGGAAAATTAGTCGAGCATTGTTTTGGACCATACACGTAATGATAAGGGAGACCTGTGCTAACTGGAGACAGATGAAAAACACAACACGAAACGTCTCTCTGATTGACTCGCCCTTCGGTCCACCTTGAAGATTTTGCTCGAGGAGTAGCGGTCTTTTCCCCGGAATCTCCGTCTAAAGCCCCTTCAATCTCCACCGGCCCCTGCTGCGCTCGCCGGAGAAACCGATGCATATCTAAGGTCCGATTTTAATCTTCATTGTTTTCATTTGGTTCTAGCTAGTTCGTGGGACGTGTGTGTTTACATGTCGCTTTTTTGTCTGATTAAGGTACTGTAAATGTTGAACTGGCCTCGGGTTCTGCTCGTGACATAAAAGAGGCAGTCGGATCATGGATCCAAGATTTTCTGTTGATATTACAAACGGTGTCAGGATCGGTAGCCATGCCATCTCACCGGGTCCAGATTACCTGAACCTTGTGAACGAGTATGAATTCTATGCACCCCCGCCGGACGTTAACTTCGTCGGGGAGACGTTCGTTCAACATGGTTTGAATCCCACTAGTTTCTCTCCGCAGATCACAGCAGCGGCTCCGTCCGTTGCTGATAGCTTTAGCCCGCCCCCCATGTCAACAAGTACAGAGAGGAACTCGTCCTCGGACGACAGGGACTACTCGGAAACGGTTTTCAAGTACATAAGCCAGATACTCATGGAAGACGATATAGACGACAAGCCCTTCATTTTTTACGACCCTTCAAGTCTCCAAGACACCGAGAAATCGTTTTCTGATATTTTGGCTCAGAGAGACGCTTCTTCCCCAAATCAAGCCGGACCACTAGTCTATGTCAATCACAACGTGGAGAACCCTGAAGATGCTTTTTTGGGTGGTAGAGCTAGCGTTTGTGGGACGAACAATAGTTCGAGCAATAGCACTGAT
Organism: Casuarina glauca; assembly: GCA_028551395.1. Classification (NCBI taxonomy): domain Eukaryota; kingdom Viridiplantae; phylum Streptophyta; class Magnoliopsida; order Fagales; family Casuarinaceae; genus Casuarina; species Casuarina glauca. The sequence goes on along the minus strand of CM052352.1, from coordinate 25,657,416 downwards.
CCTCAGCGGCTTGGTGATCTTGGTGAACACAAGTCCTCTGTTACACAACCTGCTCTTCCTGATGACCTTGTTTTCCAGCCGAATGGCGGATCACAGTCTGTGGCCAATCCGTCGAAGAACATGACTAATATTTCTGATGGGGTAGAGCTTTTCGCCAACAACATTTTCACAGATACTGAATCTGTTTTGCAATTTAGGAAAGGGTTGGAGGAAGCCAGTAAGTTCCTTCCCAGGGGTAATCAGCTGGTTGTTGATTTGAAAAGTAGCATGGCGTCCGCAGAGCGAGAGGATCACGAGGTGGAAGAACAGTTGGAGAATGGAGGAAGGGCGAATTTAACGGATTGGTCGAGGGGAAGGAAGAATCACGAGAGGGAAGATACAGATTGGGAAGGGAGGAGCAGTAAGCAGTCTGCGGTTTATACGGAAGAGACTGACTTATCGGAGATGCTCGAGAAGGTGTTTCTTTCGACTGACAAAATACCTTTTCCAGGCATCAACAGTGAAACCCTCCAGAACGGAGTATGCGAGGCCTTGGAGCCAAATGGACAACCACAAGGAGCTAAGGGTGGGATGAGTCGTGCCAAGAAAAAGAGCAAGAAGAAGGATGTCATTGATTTGAGGAGTCTTCTGATCCTTTGTGCACAAGCCGTCGTAGCCGGTGATGTTAGAAGTGCTAACGAGTGGCTGAAGCAGATTAGGCAGCACTCTTCCCCTATCGGTGATGGGTCTCAGAGGATGGCTCATTTCTTTGCTAATGCCCTTGAAGCACGCTTGGCTGGCTCTGGTATAGGAATTCAACATTCTCGTCCTTCTTTCACTTTCCACTGGATTTCAACTTATGAAATTATGAAAGCATTCAAGGTTCATTTTTCAACCTGCCCTTTCAAGAGGTTGTCCATTTTCTTTTCCACCAAAATGATTTATAAAGTAGCAGAGAAAGCGTCAAGTCTCCATATTATAGACTTTCCTATCCATTGTGGTGTCCACTGGCCACTGCTGCTCCAGAAGCTCTCGAGAAGACCTGGTGGACCTCCCAAGCTGCGGATTACAGGGATAGACTATCCTCAACCTGGACTCCGTCCGTCACAAAAAATTAAGGATACCGGTTGTCGCTTGAGAAAGTACTGCGAGCGGTTCAATGTTCCTTTTGAATACCGTGCCATAGCTTCAAACAGCTGGCATACGATCCAAATTGAGGACCTTAAGATCGATCCTAATGAGACGCTTGCTGTAAACTCATTTTGCAGGTTCAGGAACCTACTTAATGAGTCAGTTGACGAAACCAGTCCCCGGGATGAGGTTCTGAATCTAATCAGGAGGATGAATCCCGACATTTTTGTCCATACCATTGTTAATGGATCCTACAATGGTCCCTTCTTTCAAACGCGATTCCGAGAGGCACTGTTCCACTTCTCTGCGCTGTTTGACATATGTGATGCTACTATACCGCGTGACAACGAAGAGAGATTGATGTTAGAGAGAGAGATATACGGTAAGGAAATCATGAATGTAATAGCATGTGAGGGCGACGAGAGGTATGAGAGGCCGGAGACGTACAAGCAGTGGCAGTTTCGGACTACGAGGGCTGGTTTCCGTCAACTCCCCCTGGACCAAGATCTCTTGAAGACCTTCAGATCTAAGTTGAAGGAATGGTACCACAAAGATTTTGAGCTTGAAGAAGACAAAAACTGGCTGCTTCACGGTTGGAAGGGCCGAATTGTCTATGCCTCCACTTGTTGGGTTCCGACAGAGGAATCTTAGAGACAACGTATGTCAAAACTCATATTTTTCATTCTCTCTCCCTCTGTGCATATGTATGACATATACGTGGGCCTTAGGTTGTTCAATTTTCAAAGGGGTGTCAAATATTCTTTGTAGTTTAGTAATTTTTGTTGCAATTTTTGTTTATGTTTGGTTTAAACTTTCTACTAATTCAAATATTGAAAACTTCTCAGCTAAGTAAAAATGTATGAAATGAAATCTTCTATAACAAGATTATCTTGTCTAGCAATTTTACCTATTTCAATAAAACTGGGAAAAGAAAGGAAAGGCACCTATGTTGTCGTTGAATACATTTTGATGTTGATAATAATTAAAAAGGTATTCTTTATCTATATCTTGTGTCAAAAAAGATGATGGTTATTTGTAAACATTAACTCCCACATACCAAAATTGTTTTGTATCTTAAAATGTTCTATCCGATGTTTTAGTTATAAATACTTTGGTAAGGAAATCATGAATGTAATAGCATGTGAGGGTGGCGAGAGGTATGAGAGGCCGGAGACGTACAAGCAGTGGCAGGTTCGGACTACGAGGGCTGGTTTCCGGCAGCTCCCCCTAGACCAAGATCTCATGAAGATCTTCAGATCTAAGTTGAAGGAATGGTACCACAAAGATTTTGAGCTTGGAGAAGACAAAACTGGTTGCTTCACGGTTGGAAGGGCCGAATTGTCTTTGCGTCCTCTTGTTGGGTTCCGACAGAGGAATATTAGAGAACGTCTGTCAAAATTCATGATTGTCAATGTCTCTCGATCTTCAATATCTCTCCCTCTGTTCACATGTATGACGTATCTGTGGGTCTTAGGTTGCTCAATTTTCAAAGAGGTGTATCTATGGTATGGTACAAAACTCACTATAGGTTAGTAATTTTTGCTGTAAGTTTTGCCCCTGTTTGATTTAAGTTTTCTACTAATTCAAATATTCAAAACTTCTCACTAAGTAAAGATGTAACTAAATCAAATCTTCCATAACTAGACTACATTGTATCTTGTTTAGCGCTTTTACCTATTTTAGTAAAATTGGGGAAAAGAAAGCAAATGCAACTCTCAAGGAGAAACTCTTCCTATGGTAGTACATAAAAGCTAGTTGAATGAAATGAAGATATTTACTTCATATAAATTATTTTATATGTTCACATCTTAGTAATATGAGATAATCATACATTGGTTTTAATATGTCCCATCACAGTAAGGGTTCAACTTGAGCCAATACTATGAATTTTAAGCCTTTTTGACCAATATTTATAGAATTATTAAGTGATGATTGTGTTTAGATACAATGTTACAAAGTTTATATCTAACATAAAAGTTAGTTCAACAATATGAGACATTTACTTCATATAAACCATTTCACAAGCCAATGTTTTATTACTATGAGACAACTTCACATTAATTTTAATAAATTGGAGCATATAAACATGACTAGGGGGGGGGGGGGGGGGGGGGGGGGGGGAGGACCCTAACTTAGTGGTGTTCTCTAATTCAAACCCTGATTGGTAGTCCCACCAGTTATGGTTTTGAGTCCCCTACACCTTCCTTGCATGTGTGCGAAAAAAAAAATGATTCATGCATTATATGATTGAAAGGATACTCAAATTATTGTAAAAAATAAAAATAAAAATAAATTAGTGGGAGATTGTATGCTTACAATGGAATAAAGATAGTTTGTTGGAAAAAAGAAAAAAGAAAAAAGGAAGAGACTTGAGTTCAATTGAAAATACATAAGGAAGAGTAGTCAATAAAACATTTAAACTTGTAATTCTATATAGAATATTATTTACACATTTATAGTAATAAATAGAGACATCTAATCAATAGAATACAATGGAAATAAGAAAGAAATTGCTGTTTCTTTGCCACGAGGATTGTAGGGTTGCGAAGTGTTTTTATTTTTCTTTTGGTGGGCAATTGGTCAGGGCAGATTCTTTGCTTTGAACTAATGAAGGGTTCTAAAGTTCAAGGTGAGCACCTACTTTTTAATTTTTGATTGATTTTATGCTTAATTTTAATTGTTGTCAGAGATAATGCGTAAGGTACTACCTAATTGTTACCTTAAAAGCATGCTTATTACTATAACTTAGATATTAATCATAGTAGAAATCATGGGTAACTAGAAACTTAGCCGATGGTAAAAGAAACTCTCGTATGCACTGGTCAACCTCTAAGCTCGACACCCTAGCAGAGTAAGGAAGGAGAGCACAAGGTGTCACAAACCTAGTCGCACTTACTGTTACACCTTGGTTCGGTAAAATCTACCGCCTTTGATTGAGGTAGATGTCTAAATGAAGATTCAGAAATCTCTTCCCATCGTGCTTGATTGGTTAACTAGAATGTTGTGCCTTCACCTACCCCACTCATTGCCATGCAAATTTTGGAAGGGTCACATATGATAATGACACAGGTCCTACACTCGGTCATCATAGACATGATGAAGATCCTCCTCTAGTCAATTCAAATAGCAAGCAGAACAAGCTTTTTCAGCTCATGTGTTCTATTCTCAGTATAGAGGACAATGGAAGACAGATGAAGGATACTAAAGTTATTCACAACACGAAGGAAATTGGAAGGTAGCTCAACCAAGCACTACTTTTAGGATTGGATCAAGACCCATGCTGTTAGACGAGACAAAGAAGCCTTTGCATACGCTGATTACAGAAACAACACAACACTATGAAGGTGCCAGTAATAATTAGTACACTGCACCATCAACATATGTGAGAGCACATGATGGAAGGGAAAAAGGGAAAGCTGTAATGGAGGAAGATGTTGTTCCATGCTGGACACACAAGAATGCATAAACCAGAAGTGGCTCTTCCTATGGTGTAGATTATGATGAAGACACTCAAGTAGCTTCCAAGAAACCATGCACGTTTGTTCCTTTAGCGTTAGCTAAGGAGATGACTTACGTTATCAATGACATTTAATTCTTCGGTGCTAAGTTTGTATGTAATGACTAAAGTAGGGCAAACTTCTATTATAAATATGTAGTCTATCTAAACTATGACTCTATCGAGTCCTTTTGCTTCGCTTAGCTCTATAATATTAAGTTCTACAAAGTGATGTTTTGGTAAGATCCTAGATCATAAGGACACTGTCCGAAGAAGCACTGGGGACATGTATTTGAATTAGAAACTGCTGCATAGGTATGGGATGCTCTCTTTAACCATTTTGCGTAGAAAACTGAAGCTCGAGAGTTTGACCTTTTATCTCAAATTCACAAGGATAATAAACCACTTCATATCTTCTTGTTAAAATTCAAAGGGTTATTGAACCAACTAAGCTCTATCGGTAAACCCTTGTTTGACTCTTCCAAAACCTTTAGGTTATTGGAAAGCATTGGCAAAGATTATGAGGCATTCAAAACAACTATGTTCAAACCACCCATTCCATAATTCAATGAAGTAATTTCACAACTTCATGCGTTTGAGTCCTGTCATCAACGTCACAACAAATATGATGTAACCTTATCCAATGAAAACATGGCTTTCATTGCACAATGGAATATTCGTGGAGGCCATAGAGGACGTGGGGGAACTATACCATTTACCTCACAAGGATGAGGTTTTAATCCCTCGACATCAAGAAGTGGCAATCAGAACAATCATTCCAAGGTCAAACAACCAACATTACACTACCATTTGGAAACCACACACTAACCACTTGTAAGATTTGTAAGAAACATGGGCATGTTGTGTTAGAATGTTGGATGAGGTTTAATCATACATGTCAAACCGAAGGTATACCAAAGGCGCTTGCAGAACTCCAAGTGACTGAACCTCACAATGAAGAATGGTAGTTGACACTGGAGCTTCCTCTTACATGGTCGATACTACAGGTAAACTTACAAAATATCTCCATGTAAAGGAATTGATTATATTTTAGTAGGCAATGGTCACTAACTTCCCATTACACATATGGGAACAACTGAACTTAAAGGAGGACATATTAAGCTTAACTCAGTATTAGTTACACCTGAACTTAAGCAAAATTTACTATCCATTTCTAAATTGATTGATGATTATCCTTGCATAACAATGTTTGACAAACATTCCTTTGTTGTTAAGGAATTAAACTCGTTAGAAATTCTCCTTAAAGGATATAGGAAAGGCGACATCTGTGTGCTGCCTCAAGAACAAACACAAGCTTACTTTTCCCATAGAAAAAGAGTAGTTGATGGTAATATTTGGCACAAACGTTTGGGACATTCGAACCTCAGAATATTAGAAAGTTTGAAGAAAAATAATTTGATTACTGTTCGGTGAAATTTTGCATGCAAGTGTACATGTTGAACAAGTAATATAATGATAAGTATGAGTATCGTACCACAGATATTGATGTTTATCAAACTAACTAATTACTAATGGTGAACAATTTCTAAAGCTTATCTAGCAAATCCAAATGGTAAAACATTGATTAAAGAACTAAATTTAACCTAAACTTGATTAATGAAATATGCTAGAGCGTCTGATTTCACCTAATTACTAGATTCAAATGTCGATCATCTATGCTAGCAAGATTAATTCTACTAATGTGATGACAGAATTTCCTAATTTATTCGCTATCCTATGTCTAGGTATAGCGAACCTACTTAGCTCATTAACTCACTATATTTCTACCTATGAATTAAATGACCTAAGTGCATTATGATTTGTGAATATTCCAGTTTACACCTAAAGCCATACAAATTATATGGTATATGTCTATCCATATTGATCTATGGTTGCATATTACAAGAAGCAACTGCATGTTATCTCCTGTCGGTCTTTAACATGCAAATCAAGTTATCTAAGTGGTAGCTAATCACCTAAAATCATTAAACTCTGTAATATGCAACTTCACATTCGTAAAATGTCTCATATAACATAAATAATCATAATATTTATACCATTGTAATCAAGTTCATCGTAGCTCTAACAAACTAAACTAAAACAACATATTTACACAAACTAAATCAGTGCAAAAACGTGAACAAAACATTCTGGAATTTAAAAACATTAAAGCTGTCACCAAATGTCTTCAAATCACAAAATAGGTTGCACAAATCTGCACATCGGGGGGTAGAGGAGGTTCTGTCTAAAAAATGGAACAAAACGAGGAACACACGTGCCGTCACGCACTTTCACACACGCCATCACATGCCAATGACACGCCTGCTGTCTGCCGCCACGGTCTTCACAGAAACTTCCAAAAAGGTAGATCGGGATGCCTAGGTTGTAGATATGCAAAAAGATTGCAAATCCGCCACAGAAACGCGTAGATCTGATGGAAAAGGTTCAGATGGCACTGTTCTTTATCGGAAAACCGCCGAAAACCACACACAACCACCACAGAATTGTCAGAAATTGCTTTAGGAAACCAGATCTACTTTCAGCTCACTAGAAATCACTCAACTTTGGCCGAAAAAAGGAAAATATGAATGAAACGAGTCATCGAAATGGGTCGCTAGAGGAGACGAACACAAACAGCATTCCGGTTTGCTGTTGCGTAACCTTCCTGCGTTGGTGTTCGCTCCCCTGCCTTGGTTCGTCCGATAGAAGCTCCTTTTCTCCGGTTTAGCACTCTGTTCTCTTTCTCCCTCCGACAATTCACCCCTTTTCCCTTTTTTCCCGTCCCCTTCAAAACCTGATAATAGCCTTTTAACTTTTACTTTTCTTTTCCTTCTCACGTGAGTTCCACATCATTGACCTTCATTTTTTCTTGCTTATTTTCTTTCTTTTCTCTTCATTTCTCTTGTTTTTCACTTATTTTGGGTTTACTACATAAAACAACAAAATATGCATAAATATAATTAAACACAAACATAATCTAATAAAAACTATATTAAACATTACTTAAAATATTAATAATAATTCCATAAAATATAGAGTTATCAATTACTTTGGAAGGAACAATACCTACTCTATATTCAGTTTGCTTAGCTAGTAAAAGTCATTATTTTCCATTTTCATCCTCCATTCATAAATCATCAGCACCATTGGAGAAAATACATAGTGATTTATAATGACCATCTCCAATTGGCTCATGTCAAAAATTTAGATACTATGCTGTTTTAATAAATGATTATACTTAATTCACCTGGATTTATCCCTTAAAGCGAAAATCATATTTTTATTAAATTTTTTGTGTCTTCAAAACTATGGTGGAATGACAATTTGAACACAAAAACAAAATATTACAATATGATAATGGAGGAGAATACACAAGTAATGAATTAAAATCATATCTACAAGAACACAGAATAATTCAACATCTCTCATGTCCCTATACACCTTAACAAAATGGTGTTGCAAAGCGGAAACATAGACATATCACTGAACTTGGAAGATTGATGTTACTTCAGTCAAATGTACCACACTGATATTAGGTATAAGCCTTCTCAACTGCAGTTTTTACTACTAATTGATTACCTACCCCTATTACATGGGATTTCACCTTACGAATCTCTACCATCGGAAGCCAAACTTTGGGATGTTACGAGCTTTTAGAACTCAATGCTTCCCATGCTTGAAAACAATAATCTTTAACAAGTTAACTGTTCGATCTCTTCCTTGTATTTTTGTAAGTTATAGTGCATTTCATAAAGGGTATAGATGCCTTCATCCAGAAAGTAAGAAAATATTTACATCAAGGCATGTAATATTTAACGAGCATGTATACTTATTTAAAGACAACATGTTGGATTAAGACTCAAGAATATCTCCTTACTTATTGTCACAAGACAATACGTTAACCTTTCCTCAGCAACAAGTTACAAATGAACCAAATGATGCACTTCTATCCCATCAAGTTGAAATAGTTAAATCATCATCTGCGTTAAATCAAGGCATGCTCAATTTTGATGATACAACAGAAAATCTGGTTGAACAATTTCATAAAATAGAAACCGATATTTGTGAGAACAGTCCAGATCAAGGTAATGATGTCATCCATAGGAAAGATCGTCACCTTACACCAACCAACGTACACAATCTAGAGGAACTCTAAAAGTAACCATGACCAATGACATGCCATGTCAAGGTATAGCTTGTACTGAAATACTTAACCATCAAGTAAGTGAGCAAGACACAGATCATGAAGGACATATTTCAAATATGAATGTATTAATTGATGGCAGTCCAAAACGTACACTTACATCATCGAGTGTTGAAGAGGCCATACCTATTAAACATCTTGTACTGACACCCACCAGCATTACAAATACCTCACCTAATGTACCCGAAAGCACCACTAAACCACAAACACCTCTTAAATGCTTTCATCCAATGACAACCCAAAGCAACGTTGGTGTTTTCCACCCTAACCCAAGGTATGCCTTTGCTGACCCTTATGGAATACTAGCTATTCCATCCTCCACCATTCATGCACTGGAACATTTGGGCTAGTACGCTATTATGGAAGTAGAAATCCAAGCCCTTTACTGAAACTTCACTTGGTCTTTAATACCAAGAGATATGTTTATGCATGTTATTAGGTGTAAATGGATGTTCAAACCCAAGCTTTCACCAAATGGCTCACTTGAATGTCTAAAGGCATGACTAGTTGCCAAGGGTTTTCTCCAAGAACCCAAAGTAGATTTCCTAGAAACCTATAGCCTAGTGGTTAAGCCAACCACCATAGGGGTGATACTTTCTCTAGCTACCATGCAAAGATGGCCGTTGAAACAATATGATATAGAAAATGCATTTACGCATGGCTATCTCAATGAACCTATATTCATGGAACAAATTTTTGGTTTCCATGATACCCGATTCCCTAACCATGTTTGTTTGCTGAAACACTCATTATATGGCCTACGCAAATCACCCAAAAGCATGGTTTATCATCTATCGTCTTTCCTACTTGACCTTGGTTTCTTTTGTTCCATATATAATCCTTCATTATTTGTCTTTCGGGAAGGAGATATTAATATTTGGACCTTAGTATATATGGATGATCTCATCGTTACAGGAAACTCCATAGAATACTTAGATCTATTTGCATAGCGACTGAAAACTGTCTTTCCAATCAAGGACCTTGGGTTGCTGCACTTCTTCTTAGGAGTGCAAGTGCTTCACGATAATGAAGGACTATTCCTTAGTTAGAGGCAATATGCCTATGATATTCTGAGTAGAGAAGAAATGCCCCATAGCAGGCCAATTGGAACACCTATGTCAACTAAACCTCAGTTAGTACCTAATGGAGATTTCCCCTATCAGCAACACCCACTCTTCCGAAGCATCCTTGGGGCCTTACAATACACCATTTTAACCAAACCTAACTTATCCTTCTCGGTGAACAATCTATGTCAAAAAATGGCAGCCCCCACAATTCAAGATTTCCATAAGCTAAAAAGAATCATCTGTTACCTACATGGCATTATTGATCATGGCATCAGAATCCATAAGTGTAGCACTGCAAATCTATATGGCTACACAGACTCAGACTTTGTTGGTTGCACTAACACTTGTCACTCAACAAGAGGCTTCTACCTCTTCATGGGAGCCAATTGTATTTCCTGGACCATTAAACATCAGCCAATAGTCTCCAGGTTGTATTGGGCACTTGTAGCAAGCACTATGAAAGCCACTTGGGTGGTACATCTCTTGTGGCATCTCGGTATTCCCTATTTCTCTCCTATTCAATTGTTTACAAATAATATGCCAACCTTGTACCTCACCACCGAACTAGTTTTTCACAATCGGTCAAAACATTTGGAAGTGGATTATCACTTCGTAAGAAAGAAGGTCTCTTAAGAAACTTTGGTCATAGTTCACGTACCTTCCCATGAGTAGATAGCTAATATGTTCATTAAACCATTGGGGAAGGACCATTTTGAAGACTTAAACTCGAAGGTTAACACCATCATGCTAACCCTGCGGGGGAATGATAATGACAGAGGTCCTTCACTCGGTCATCACAGACATGATGAAGATCCTCCTCTAGTCAATAAAATAGCAAGTAGAATAAGCTCTTTCAACTCATGTGTTCTATTCTCAGTATGGAGGACAGTGGAAGTCAGATGAAGGATACTGAAGGTATTCATAACACGAAGGAAATTGGAAGGCAACTCAACCAAGCATTACTCTTAGGATTGGATCAAGACCCATGTTGTTAGATGAGACAAAGAAGCCTCTGCATGGGCTAATTACAAAAACAACACAGCACTCTAAAAGTGCCAGCAACAATCAGCACATTACACCATCAGCATATGTGAGAGCACATGATGGAAGAGAAAAAGGGAAAGCTATCATAGAGGAAGATGTTGTTCCATGTTGGACATACCTGAATGTAGAAACTAGAAGTGGCTCTTCTTATGGTGTAGATTATGATGAAGACACTTAAGCAGCTTCCAAGAAACCATGCAAATTTGTTCCTTCAGCGTCAGCTAAGGAGATGACTTACGTTATCAAAGACATTTAATTCTTGGGTGCTAAGTTTGTATGCAATGAATAAAGTAGGGCAAACTTCTATTATAAATATGTAGTCTATCTACTATGACTCTATCGAGTCCTTTTGTTGTGCTTAGCTCTATAATATTAAGCTCTACTTGTGTGCTAAGTTTATGGTATTGCTAAGTCTTACTTTTCTTCTACAGAGGGACGTTATCTTTCTTCCATAGGCAGTAAAGATAAAGAGAAGACTAGTTAACAAGTCAAAAGATTTAAAATCACAAAGGATTCAACCAGGTGGAGTGGCTGCTTATAGCTATTCTTCTGTTCGTGGTTTAGTCTGCAAAAACATTGTTAAAGTCTCGTTGTGCCACGCTTTCTTGGAAGGCAGGTGAAAGCACTTGGACATGCTAATCACCATTGTTTCCTTGTTAAGTGTTCATATATATAAGTGAATTCACTTGGGCACACTAATCTCCTCTGTCCTAGTTAATCATTTGAGGTACTTGGACACTTGCTATTGAATTCTTTTTCTAAGATTTTTTGGATCTTTGTCTTGGTTTCGTCATGCAGTTAGTTTAACGTTTATTGGTATCACATTTAGCTTGAGACATAAAGGAGATAGTGAAGCTTCTCACCTCTGTAAATGGGTCATAGTAGGTTGTAGTGCGGGCGAATTTGCTTCAAGTGATACTAATACCTTGACGCCCCATCCATGGGTATGAGTGCCTCGAGAAATTTTGCCCTCGGATGATAGTGAGTACACGGAGATGGTTTTCAAGTTCATAGGCCAAATTCTTATGGAAAAGAACATAGAGGATACAAGTGGGAAATTTGCCCTTCGATACAGACATATGCTTTAAGTGGGTGATGATTGCTTCACTTTTGAGGCCTTGAATTTTTATTCTACTAGAAAAATTCTAGTCATTGTAATTGATTATTGTTGATGAAACCAAGTTATATTTGCTAAGTAAGTGATATAAAAAAATAATTTTAGGGCTGGTATTTTATATGTGCAGTTTAAACACATGCCTTGTTATCATGTAGATGAGGAATAGGCTTTTAGTACAAGCTTGGGCTTGTGGCTCACACTAACTTAAAAGGTGTTCATCTCTCTATCCCATGATGAATGTTTAATTTTCAAAAAAAGATTCACATTTTAGCTACAATGATTTAAGGCTCTACATATTCAAGGACAATGTCTAGGTTGAGTGCTATTAAATATGTTGTGGTCATATACTTGTAAATGAGTGTTTAGTTTCTTATTAAAGTCTATTGATATTAGAGCCGCTAAAAATCCTTGAGTTCCCCAACTACTCATAGTTTACAATTGTCATGTTGCTTTGCTCTTTGTAGGTTTGGCATATTGCTGATGCTCCAAAGAATGACACATTTCAATACACATTATTTTGCACCTAATATAAAAAGCTTTAACACTGCCCCTAGGAAGTTATTGGCATTAGATTCTCGTTTGCACCTTGATAGATATGTACTTGAGAAGGGTGATCTATCCAAAATTGGTGCATAAAAGAGTAGGTCTTACTTCTTGTTTCCTACTTTTCCCTTCTTTCTTCTTGTCAAAAAAGAAAAAAACTCAAATTTATTTGTTTTTGTTTAAGTTTCCTTAAGGAATTTTTTTTGATTGATTCTTTATCTACATTCATATTTGTTATCAAATGTCAGTTTTTCCTTTTACAATAAAGGATGAGTTTTGTGGTTTTCATTTTTATTCTAGTAATTTGGAACCACACACACACACATACACACACACACATACACACACACACAAAAGTTTTAATTAATGTTGTAATAGAATTACAAGTATAAAACAATCCACACAAGTGAGTTGATTCTTCTTGTAGCTTAAAGTGTTTACATTTTTAGTTTGTCCTTTCTTTCAGTCTAGAGGAGAGGTAATGAGTTGAAAAGAAAACTCAAGAGGCCAAGGGCCATTAAGTTTAAACTGAGATGGTTTGATTTAAATCATGAAGTTATGGCTACACCTTAGGGTGATTTGAAAATTCCATCAATACAATGGTAAATACATTAAACATCGGATTGGTCTAGATAGCTCAAATGACATTAATCACATTGATGTTGAATTAGTAGAATTCAACCCATGGCAACATGGTAGCTTGTCTACTGAATGAAAGTATGTGTCTATGTATTGAGTTTCCAGCTTGTGAAACATTTTTCTGGTGTGGTATAGGAATCTTTGTTGTTTGTTAGCATGTTTATCTTATAGCACCATCTTATATTCCTTACGAATTCATAAGATGAGCTTCTGTTTTACTTTCCAAGAAACCCTTCTTTTCCAAGTGCTTGAATTGTTTACCATTTTTTGTTCAAGTTAGAATTCATCAACCGTATAGATGATGATGGTGGGATCCTTTGTCATAATAGCTCAAGGTTGAGAGATATTATGAGCTAAGTTTGTTGGGCTACTTATTTGTATACAATTCTTGGTAATTTAAAAAGCTGAACATAATTGTAGATTTTCTACTCTTTACGGTAAAAAGATTTTCCTTTCCTGTTACGAGGGTTATTTAAGTTTATTGATGTAGCTTTAACATCGTTAGCTCTTTTAGATTATCATTTTTCTTGTTGCATTTATTTGTATATTGTGTAATAATTGCATTTAGTTGTTTCAATTTTTCTCGTCTTTTTCCACGATTTTAGCTATGTTGGAGAACTTGGCTAATCCTAGCACTATGATGAGGAGGCAACCCTTCTTGAGCTAGGCTGATCACACTTCCGCAAGAACTGTGCACTACGTCTTGTTCAGACCTCTAAATGGAACATGATGCAATATTGACTACACAACACAAAAAATGAAAGAATATATGACAAACAAAATGAAATTGTAGAGTTAGTTTTTAAAATAAGTCTTTTGACATGGTGTTAGAGTTTAAGTTAATTTTACATTCCCATGTGATATATGAGAGAGTATATGCATAAATAAGAGTTTTATATCAAAAAATAAAATTTCTTAAATAAAGCTTAAATAAAATAATATCCTTCTAATACAATAATCAGCTTTTAATTTTGGTCTAAGCTTTTTACTAATTACCAAATTGGAGATAGGACCTTATAATTATCTCTTCAAAGGTAAGTTTTATTGTTCTTTTGGGTTATAGCAAACTTGTTATTCCACTTAAAATATACTTGGGTCAATTAGAAATATAATTAAAATAATTTAAACTTAGAATACATTTTTTGTAAGATTTTTATACTAATTCTCCTTGTCATTTTGATTACACCCTTCAGGGCTCTTTGGGCTATAATTTAAAAAAGAAAAATTGTGAACGAAAATATCACATGAGGAAGGATCATTCCGTAATTATTTTGGACCCTACCAGAGACGGAAGGGAAACACAACACGAAACGTCTCTCTGTTTGACTCGACTTTCGGTCCACGTTCTACAAAAGTTTGCTCGACGTGCTTCTTTTTTGCTCGGAATCTTCCTCCAAAGCCCCTTCAATCTCCTCCTCTCAGTTCCATCTTTGGTCTGACCGGTCACTACTGCGCTCGCTGCAGAAACCGATGCATATCTAAGGTTCTGATTTTAATCTTCATTGTTTTAATTTAGTTCTAGCTAGTTCGTCGGAGACGACTCCATTTTTCGTGGGAGGTGTGTGTAGATCTATCAGTTTTTTGTCTGATTCAGGTACTGTAAATGTTGAACTGGCCTCGGGTTCTGCTTGTGACATAAAAGAGGCAGTCGGATCATGGATCCAAGATTTTCTGTAGATATTACAAATGGTATCCGGATCGGTAGCCATGCCATCTCACCGGGTCCAGATTATCTGGATCTTGTGAACGAGTATGAATTCTATGCACCCCCGCCGGACGTTAACTTCGTCGAGGAGACGTTCGTTCAACATGATTTGAATCCCACCAGTTTCTCTCCGCAGATCACAGCGGCGGGTCCGTCCGTTGCTGACACCTTTAGCTCGCCCTCCATGTCAACAAATACAGAGGGGGACTCGTCCTCGGACGACAGGGACTACTCGGAAACGGTTCTCAAGTACATAAGCCAGATACTGATGGAAGATGATATAGACAACAAGCCCTGTATGTTTTACGATCCCTCAAGTCTCCAGGATACCGAGAAATCGTTTTCTGATGTTTTGGCTCAGAGATACGCTTCTTCCCCAAATCAAGCCGGACCACTAGTCTATGTCAATAACAACGTGGAGAACCCTGAAGATGTTTTTTCGGGTGGTAGTGATAGCGATTTTGGTACTAACAATAGCTCGAGCAATAGCACCGATCCTCAGCGGCTTGGGGATGTCGGTGAACACAAGTGCTCTGTTACACAAGCTGCTCTTCCTGATGACCTTGTTTTCCAGCCCAGTGGCGGATCTCAGACTCCGGCTTGGCCGTCGAAGAACATGACTAATATTTCTGATGGGATAGACCTTTTCGCCCACAACATTTTCACAAACAGTGAATCTGTTATTCAATTTAGGAAAGGATTGAAGGAAGGGAGGGCGAATTCAACAGATGGGTCGAGGGGAAGGAAGAATCACGAGAGGGAAGATACAGATTTAGAAGGGAGGAGCAGTAAGCAGTCCGCGGTTTATGTGGAAGAGGCTGACTTGTCGGAGATGTTCGAGAAGGTGTTGCTTTCGACTGACAAAATACCTTTTCCAGGCGTTAACAGTGAAATCCTCGAGAGCGGAGTAGGCGAGGCCTTGCAGCCAAGTGGGAAGAGTCGTGCCAAGAGAAAAAGCAAGAAGAAGGATGCCATTGATTTGAGGAGTCTTCTGATGCTTTGTGCACAAGCTGTCGTAGACGGTGACGTTAGAAGTGCTAATGAGTGGCTGAAGCAGATTAGGCAGCACTCTTCCCCTACAGGCGATGGGTCTCAGAGGATGGCCCATTTCTTTGCTAATGCCCTTGAAGCACGCTTGGCTGGCTCTGGTATAGGAATTCAACATTCTGGTCCTTTTTTCAGTCTCCATTCGATTCCAACTTCTGAAATGGCGAAAGCAGTAAAGCTTCTTTTTTCAACCTGCCCTTTCAAGAGGTTGTCCGTTTTCTTTATCACCAAAATGATCTATAAAGTAGCAGAGAAAGCCTCCAGTCTTCATATTATAGACTTTCCAATCCATTATGGTTTCCACTGGCCATTGCTGCTCCAGAAGCTCTCGAGAAGACCTGGTGGACCTCCGAAGCTGCGGATAACAGGGATAGAATATCCCGAGCCTGGACTCCGTCCATCACAAAAAATTGAGGATACCGGTCGTCGCTTGAGAAAGTGCTGCGAGCGGTTCAACGTTCCTTTTGAATACCGTGGCATAACTTCAAGTAGCTGGCACACTATCCAAATCGAGGACCTTAAGATCGATCCGAACGAGACGCTTGCTGTAAACTCTACATTCAGGTTCAGGAACCTACTTGATGAATCAATTGACGAAACCAGTCCCCGAGATGAGGTTCTGAATCTAATCAGGAGGATGAATCCCGACATTTTTGTCCATACCATTGTTAATGGATCCTACAGTGGTCCCTTCTTTCAAACTCGATTCCGAGCGGCACTCTTCCACTTCTCTGCATTGTTTGACATATGTGATGCAACTATACCGCGTGACAACGAAGAGAGATTGATGTTAGAGAGAGGGATATACGGTAAGGAAATCATGAATGTAATAGCATGCGAGGGCGCCGAGAGGTATGAGAGGCCGGAGACGTACAAGCAGTGGCAGGTTCGGACTACGAGGGCTGGTTTCCGGCAGCTTCCACTAGACCAAGATCTCATGAAGATCTTCAGATCTAAGTTGAAGGATTGGTACCACAAAGATTTTGAGCTTGAAGAAGACAAAAACTGGTTGCTTCACGGTTGGAAGGGCCGAATTGTCTTTGCGTCGTCTTGTTGGGTTCCGACAGAGGAATATTAGAGGACGTCTGTCAAAATTCATGATTGTCAATGTCTCTCAATCTTCAATCTCTCTCCCTCTGTTCACATGTATGACGTATCTGTGGGTTGTAGGTTGTTCAATTTTCAAAAAGGTGTAAAATTCACTGTAGTTTAGTAATTTTTGCTGCAATTTTTGTACCTTTGATTTCAGCTTTCTACTAATTTAACTATTGAAAACTTCTCACTAAGTAAAAATGTAACTAAATTGAATCTTCTATAATAAGACTATCTTATATCTTATATCTTATATCTTGTATCTTGTCTAGCACTTTTACCTATTTAAATAAAACTTGGAAAAAGAAAACAAAGGCAACTCTCTAGGAAAAACTCTTCCTATGGTAATATATAAAAACGAGTTCAAGAAAATGAAGATATTTATTTCATATAAATTATTTTATAAGTTCACATTTTAGCAATATGAGATAATTATACATTGGTTTTAATATGTCCCATCATGTAAGGATTCAACGTGAGCTAATAATGTAAATTTTAAGCCTTTTTGACCAATATTTATAGAATTGTTAAGTGGTGATTATGTTTTGATACCATATTACAAAGTTTATATCTACATAAAAGTTAGCTCAACAAAATGAAACATTTACTTCATATAAACCACTTCACAAGCACATGCTTTATTAGCAAGAAAAAACTTCACATTAATTTCAATAAATTGGAGCATGTAAACATGATTCATGCATTATGAGATTGAAAGGATACTCAAATCATTGCAATAAATAAATAATAAATAATAAATAATAAATAATAAATAATAAATAATAAATAATAAATAATAAATTAGTGGGAGATTGTTTGCTTACAATGGAATAAAGATAGTTTGTTAGGGGAAAAAAAAGAGAAAAAGGAAGAGACTTGAGTTCAATTGAAAATATATAAGTAAGAGTAGTCAATAAAAAATTTAAACTTGTAATTCTATATAGAATATTATTTACACATTTATAGTAATAAATGGAGACATTTAATCAATAGACTACAATGGAAAAAAAGAAAGAAATTGCCGCTTGTTTGCCACGAGGATTGCATGGTTGCGAAGTGTTTTTATTTTTCTTTTGGTGGGTGATTGGTTAGGGTAGATTTGTTGCTTTGAACTAATGAAGGGTTCTAAAGTTCAAGGTGAGCACCCACTCTTTAATTTTAGATTGATTTTATGCTTAATTTTAATTGTTGTAGGGGATAATGCGTAAGGTACTACCTAATTGTTACCTTAAAAGCATGCTTATTACTATAACTTAGATATTAATCATAGTAGAAATCATGGGCAACAAGAAACATGCCGATAGTAAAAGAAGCTCTTGTATGCACTGGTCAACCTCTAAGCTCGGCACCCCAGCAGAGTAAGGAAGAAGAGCACGAGGTGTCACAAACCTGATCACACCTGCTGCTACACCATTGGTTTGGTAAAATCTACCGCCTTTGACTAAGGCAGACGTCTAAATGAAGATTTGAAAATCTCTTCCCATCGTGCTTGACCAGTTAACTAGAACATTGTGCCTTCACCTGCCCCACTCATCGCCATGCAAATTCTGAAAGGGTCACAGAGGGACGTTATCGTCCTTCCACAGGCGATGTTAGAGAGAGAGATATACGGTAAGGAAATCATGAATGTAATAGCATGTGAGGGCGCCGAGAGGCATGAGAGGCCGGAGACGTTCAAGCAGTGGCAGGTTCGGGCTACAAGGGCTGATTTCCGGCAGCTCCCCCTGGACCAAGATCTCATGAAGATCTTCAGATCTAAGTTGAAGGAATGGTACCACAAAGATTTTGAGCTTGAAGAAGACAACAACTGGCTGCTTCACGGTTGGAAGGGCCGAAATTGTCTATGCCTCCACTTGTTGGGTTCCAACAGAAGAATCTTAGAGACAACTTATGTCTAAACTCATATTTGTCAATGTCTCTCAATCTTCAATCTCTCTCCCTCTGTTCATATATATGACACATATGTGGGTCTTAGGTTCAATTTTCAAAGAGGGGTCAAAATTCTTTGTAGTTTAGTAATTTTTGTTGCAATTTTTATTTGTGTTTGATTTAAACTTTCTACTAATTAAAATATTGAAAACTTCTCGCTAAGTAAAGATGTAATGAAATAAAATTATCCATAACAAGATTATCTTGTCTAGCACTTTTATCTATTTCAATAAATCAAGGGAAAAGAATGCAAAGGCACCTATGTTGTTGTTGAATATATTTTGATGTTGATAATAATTAATAAAAGTATTTTCATATTTATTCTTTATCTATATCTTGTGTTAATAAAAAATATGATGGTTATTTGTAAACAAAAACTCCCACATACCAAAATTGTTTTGTATCTTTAAATGTTCTATCCGATGTTTTAGTTATAAATACTTTGGTTTGAAGTTCACGTGCTTGTAGTTTTTATATAGGGTTCAAAATTCAAATTTATTATAAAAACTTATCTTTGTGCATTATTGCCTAAAATTAAATGTTTCAAATAAGTTCAAAATTTGAATGACCGTCTTTGGAGATCATTGATTGGGTGCATTGAATTATTATTTGTGGTCATTGTATATCTAGAATACAAAGAGAAAGAAAAAACAAAACCAAAAAGGAAACGTAACTATATATAAACTTGCTGCATAATATGGCCGGATTCTCTGTTTTCCCTTGCCTTCTTTCCTCTCTGTTTCGAGAGATGTAGATACTCTTTGAAAGCAAAAATCCGACTAAAATAGAAGTTTTTCAAGAGAAAATCAAGGAGCTTTGAGGACTAAAAGGTATGCTTTCTGTTGACTTTAATTGTTTTGACTTAAGAGCTAATATAATGATGGCTAGGGTTTAGTTTGGGTACACATGATTTGAGAAAGCATCTAGCATACTCTTGAGCAAATACCCCACGAAATAGTCCTCATTCTATTGCCTAACGAGCTGCCCGGTAATCTTTTTCTGATTTTAAGATTTATTGACTAGTTTCATTTCTTGATTTCGCAAATGGTTTCTGGGTCAAGGACCAAACTGTCTCACTGGCTAGATTCTTATGGAAGAGAACATAAGAGGATAGACAGGAAATTTGCCCTATGATACAGACATATGCTTCAAGTGGATGATGATTGCTCTATGTTTGAGGCTTTGTATTTTTATTCCAGTAGAAAACGAAACCAAGTTATATTTGATTAAAAATAATCATTTTAGGCTCGTTTTTTTTTTTCTTTTGTGTAGTTTAAACACATATCCTACTATCATGTTGATGAGGAACAATACATATCCTACTATCATGTTGATGAGGAACAATCTTTTAGTATAGGCTTAGGCTTGTGGCTCACGATGACTTAAAGATGTTTATTCGTTTGTCTTGTGATATGTGTCTAATTTTCAAGAAATGATTCATGTTTTAGTTAGAGTGATTTAATGGTCTGCATATTCAAGGGCAGTGTCTAGGTTGAGTGCTCATAAATATGCAGTGATCATATACTTGTAAATGAGTGTTTAGTTTTTTATGGAGTTTGCTAATATTAGAGCTGCTAAAAAGCCTTGAGTTCCTCGACTATTCATAGTTTGTGGCTGTCTTGTTGCCTTGTTCTCTACAGGTTTGGCATGTCATTAATGCTTCAAAGTATGACAAATTTCAATACACATATTATGCACATAAAATAAAAATCTTTCACACTGCCTTAGGAAGTTGTTGGCATTACATTCTCGTTTGCACCCTAATAGATATGTACTTGGAAGGGGTGATCTATCCAGAGCTAGTGTAGAAAAGAGCAGGTCTTTCTTCTTGTTCCTTCTTGTTCCCTTCTTTCTCCTTGTCCTAAAAAAACAAAAAAAAAATGAACTCAAATTTATTTGTTATTGTTTAAGTTTCCTAGAGGAATTTGTTATGATTGATTCTTTATCTACGTTCATATCCATTATTGAATGTCAGTTTTTTCTTCTACAATAAGGGATGAGTTTTTTGGTTTTTCATTTTTATTCTAATACACAAAAACAATAAAAAAGGTTTTAATTAATGTTGTCATACAATTACAAGTTTACACTAGTCCACACGATTGAGCTGATTTTTCTTACAACTTTAGGTGTTTACATTTTTAGTTTGTCCCTTCTTTTAATTTAGAGAAGAGGCAATGAGTTAAAAAGAGATTCCGAGATGCCAATGGCCATAAGTTTAAACCAAGATGGTTTGATTTAACTAATAAAGTTATAGGTTCAGCTTGGGTGATTTGGAAGTCTATCAATACAGTAGTAAGTACACAAGTACACAAAACACTGAGCTACTCTAGGTAGCTCGGATAACAACAATCTCATTGATGTTAAATGAGTAAAATTCAACTCATAGCAATATGGTAGCTTGTTTGCCAAATGAAAAAAATATATGACATAAATCTAATACCAAAATATAAGATTTTAGACATGGTATAAAAGTTTAGGTAAAATTTATTTTCACATGTGATGTATGAAAGAGCATATGCATAAACAAGAGTTTTATATCAAGAAATAAAACTTCTTAAATAAAGCTTAAATAAACAATGTTATCATCTAATAATGAACTTTTAAATTTGGTCTAAGCTTTTCATTAATTACTAAATTGGAGAAAAGATTTTACAATTATCTCCTCAAAGGTAATTTTATATTTTATTTTTTATTTTTTGGATAACCCAAAACCCATCCTAGCAAACTTGCTGTTTTTTCTAAAACATGTTTAGCTCAATCACAAATGTAAATTGAGATAATTTAAATTTAGGATATGCAAGATTTCTGATACGAGTTTATCATCTTGACTCAAGTCTAAGGGCTCTTTAGGCTATAGTTAAAAAAAAAAACAAGATTATAAACGAAAATACCAATGAGGAAAAGTTCTTTCGTAATATTCGAAAGATTAGTAAAGCATTATTTTGGACCCTACACGTATTCTGTAAAGCACGAAACGTCTCTCTCTTGACTCGCCCTTCGGTCCACGTTCTTCAAAAGTTTGCTCGACGAGGTGTCTTTTGCTCGGGATCTCCCTCTAAAGCCCCTTCAATCTCCTACTCTCAGTTCCATCTTTGGTCTGATCGGCGGAGAAACCGATGGATATCTAAGGTTCTGATTTTAATCTTTGTTGTTTTCATTTTGTTCTAGATAGTTCGTTGGAGACGACTCCATTTTATGTCGGACGTGTATATTGATATATTAGTTTGTTGTCTGATTCAGGAAGTGTGAACGTTCTGCTTGTGACATAAACGAGGCAGTCCGAGTCATGGATCCAAGATTTTCTGTTGATATTACAAACGGTATCAGGACAGGTAGCCATGCCACCTCGCCCGGTCCAGATTGCCTGGATCTTTTGAACGAGTATGAATTCTATGCATCCCCGCCGGACGTTTAACTTCGTCGAGGAGACGTTCGTTCAACCTGATATGAATCTCACTAGTTTCTCTCCACAGATCACAGCGGCGGCTCCGTCTGTTGCTGATATCTTTAGCCCACCCTTCATGTCTACCAGTACAGAGGTGAACTTGTCCTCGGACGACAGGGGCTACTCGGAAACGGTTCTTAAGTACATAAGCCAGATACTCATGAAAGATGATATAGACAACAAGCCCTGTATGTTTTACGACCCCTCAAGTCTCCAGGACACCGAAAAAGTGTTTTCTGATGTTTTGGCTCAGAGAGACGCTTCTTCCCCAAATCAAGCCGGACCACTAGTCTATGTCAATCACAACGTGGAGAACCCTGAAGATGCTTTTTTGGGTGGTACAGATAGTGTTTGTGCTACGAACAATAGTTCGAGCAATAGCACTGATCCTCAGAGGCTTGGTGATCTTGGTGAACACAAGTCCTCTGTTACACAACCTGCTCTTCCTGATGACCTTTTTTTCCAGCCTAATGGCGGATCACAGTCTCTGGCCAATCCGTTGAAGAACATGACTAATATTTCTGATGGGGTAGAGCTTTTCGCCAACAACATTTTCATAGATACTGAATCTGTTTTGCAATTTAGGAAAGGGTTGGAGGAAGCCAGTAAGTTCCTTCCTAGGGGTAATCAGCTGGTTGTTGATTCGAAAAGTAGCATGGCGTCGGCAGAGCGAGAGGATCACGAGGTGGAAGCACAGTTGGAGAAGGGAGGGAAGGCGATTTCAATCGATGGGTGGAGGGGAAGGAAGAATCACGAGAGGAAAGGTACAGATTTAGAAGGGAGGAGCAGTAAGCAGTCCGCGGTTTATATGGAAGAGACTGACTTATCGGAGATGCTCGAGAAGGTGTTGCTTTCGACTGACAAAATTGATTTGCCAGGCGTCGGCAGTGAAACCATCCATGACGGAGTAAGCGAGGCCTTGCAGCCAAGTGGACAACCCCGAGGTGCTAACAGTGGGATGAGTCGTGCCAAGAAAAAGAGCAAGATGAAGGATGCCATTGATTTGAGGAGTCTTTTGATCCTTTGTGCACAAGCCATCGTAGCCGGTGATTTTAGAAGTGCTAACGAGTTGCTGAAGCAGATTAGGCAGAACTCTTCCCCTACCGGTGATGGGTCTCAGAGGATGGCTCATTTCTTTGGTAATGCCTTTGAATCACGCTTGGCTGGCTCTGGTATAGGAATTCAACATTCTCGTCCTTCTTTCACTTTCCATTGGACCCCAACTTCTGAAGTGATAAAAGCATACAAGCTATATTTTTCAATCAGCCCTTTCAAGAGGTTGTCCATTTTATTTTTCACCAAAATGATCTATAAAGTAGCAGAGAAAGCCTCAAGTCTCCATATTATAGACTTTGCTATCCATTATGGTTTCCGCTGGCCATTGCTGCTCCAGAAGCTCTCGAAAAGACCTGGTGGACCTCCGAAGATTCGGATTACAGGGATAGACTATCTCCAGCCTGGACTCCGTCCGTCACAAAAAATTGAGGATACCGGTCGTCGCTTGAGAAAGTGCTGCGAGTGGTTCAATGTTCCTTTTGAATACCGTGCCATAACTTCAAACAGCTGGCACACTATCCAAATTGAGGACCTTAAGATCGATCCGAACGAGACGCTTGCTGTAAACTCTTCATTCAGTTTCAAGAAGCTACTTGATGAGTCAGTTGACGAAACTAGTCCCCGAGATGAGGTTCTGAATCTAATCAGGAGGATGAATCCTGACATTTTTGTCCATAGCATTCTTAATGGATCCTACAGTGGCCCCTTCTTTCAAACGCGATTCCGAGAGGCACTGTTCCACTTTTCTGCAATGTTTGACATATATGATGCAACCTTACCGCGTGACAACGAAGAGAGATTGATATTAGAGAGAGAGATCAGCGGTAAGGAAATCATTAATGTAATAGCGTGTGAGGGCGCCGAGAGGTATGAGAGGCCAGAGACGTACAAGCAGTGGCAGGTTCGGATTACGAGGGCTGGTTTCCGGCAGCTCCCCCTGGACCAAGATCTCTTGAAGATGTTCAGATCTAAGTTGAAGGAATGGTACCACAAAGATTTTGAGCTTGAAGAAGACAAAAACTGGTTGCTTCACTGTTGGAAGGGGCGAATTATCTTTGCGTCCACTTGTTGGGTTCCGACAGAGGAATGTTAGAGAACGTCTGTTAAAATTTATGATTGTCAATGTCTCTCAATCTTCAATCTGTCTCCCTCTGTTCACATGTATGACGTATCTGTGGGTGTTAGGTTGCTCAATTTTCAAGGCGTGTATCTATAGTATGGTTCAAAATTCACTGTAGTTTAGTAACTTTTGCTGCAATTTTTGCCCCCGTTTGATTTAAGCTTTCTACTAATTCAAATATTGAAAACTTCTAAGTAAAGATGTAACTAAATCAAATCTTCCATAACAAGACTATCTTCTATCTTGTCTAGCACTTTTACCTATTCAGTAAAACTAGGGAAAAGAAAGCAAAGGCAACTCTTAAGGAGAAACTCTTTCTATGGTTGAACATAAAAGCTAGTTCAAGGAATTAAAGATATTTATTTCCTATAAATTATTATATAAGTTCACATTTTAGTAATATGAGATAATCATACATTGTTTTTAATATGTCCCATCACCATAAGGGTTCAACTTGAGCCAATACTATGAATTGTAAGCTTTTTTGACCAATATTTATAGAATTATTAAGTAATGATTGTGTTTTAATATCATGTTACAAAGTTTATATCTAACATAAAAGTTAACTCAACAAAATGAGACATTTACTTCATATGAACCATTTCACAAGCCCATGCTTTATTAGTACGAGACAACTTCACATTAATTTTAATAAATTGGAGCATGTAAACATGATTCATGCATTATGTGATTGAAAGGATACTCAAATCATTGCAAAAAATAAAAATAAAAAATTAGTGGGAGATTATATGCTTATAATGGAATAAAGATAGTTTGTTGGAAAAAAAAGAAAAAGAGAAAAGGAAGAGACTTGAGTTCAATTGAAAATACATAAGTAAGGAAGAGTAGACAATAAAAAATTTACCCTTGTAATTCTATATAGAATATTATTTACACATTTGTAGTAATAAATAGAGACATCCAATCAATAGACTACAATGGAAATAAGAAAGAAATTGCCGCCTCTTTTGCCATGAGGATTGCATGGTTGCGAAGTGTTTTTATTTTTCTTTTGGTGGGCAATTGGTTGGGGCAGATTGGTTGCTTTGAACTAATGAAGGGTTCTAAAGTTCAAGGTGAGCACCTACTCTTTAATTTTCGATTGATTTTATGCTTAATTTTAATTGCTGTCGGAGATAATGTGTAAGGTACTACCTAATTGTTACCTTAAAAGCATGCTTATTACTATAACTTAGATATTAATCATAGTAGAAATCATGAGCAACGTGAAACATGGCCGATAGTAAAAGAAGCTCTCTTATGCACTGGTCAACCTCTAAGCTCGGCACCCCAGCAGAGTAAGGAAGAACAGCACGAGGTGTCAGAAACCTGGTCGCACCTGCTGCTACACCATTGGTTCGGTAAAATCTACGGCCTTTGACTAAGGCAAACGTCTAAATGAAGATTCAGAAATCTTGTCCCTTCGTGCTTGACCGGTTAGCTAGAACGTTGTGCCTTCACCTGCCCCACTCATCGCCATGCAAATTCTAAAAGGGTCATAGAGGGACGTTATCGTGCTTCCACGGTAATCACTCTCCTCCCAATCTTCTTAGGCAGGATTCATTTCTTCTTTACCTTCTCTGACAATCTTCTTTTGCCGGAGGTTGGGTTTCTCCCGTAAGAAAACCCATGAGCTTCTGAGTTTTCACAAGTGATTTCACTTGTGTAACCCATGCCAAATAATTTTTGCCATTAAGTTTAACATTGATAAAATTTGCAATGTTAATGGCATTTGGATAAGGATAATGAGGCTTTTCAGTGGCCATTTGAGATTTAGTTGGTAAGAGAAGAATCGGGGAAGCAAAAAGGAAAAGGACCTACTCCGGTACCAAAATGAAAGTTGGAAAACGAGAACAAGGAGAGAGAGAGTTTGAGAAAAATGCGTTTATTCAAGAAAAGCAAAGTACATCGGAGTAGCTTGATAATGGTGATACACGATGGTGTAT
Organism: Casuarina glauca; assembly: GCA_028551395.1. Taxonomy (NCBI): domain Eukaryota; kingdom Viridiplantae; phylum Streptophyta; class Magnoliopsida; order Fagales; family Casuarinaceae; genus Casuarina; species Casuarina glauca. The sequence goes on along the minus strand of CM052352.1, from coordinate 25,630,856 downwards.
TTATACAGTGTAAAGAGGGAACGGCTAACTCAGCTCAACGGCTAGCAGTGCATTAATAGAGGTAACGGCAAACTGTACAATCGGAGTTTAAACGGCAACGGTTGCCTGCCTGGGTTTGGCCTGGGTTTGCGTGCTCTGTTTTGATGTTCAGGCAAGGAACTGGAGAGAGAAGAAGGAGAAGCTGGAGAAACTTCTTTTGATTTTTCAAACTTGTCTTTTGCTTTTGGCTGGCTTACCTTGCTGAGCATTTTGCTTTTTAGTTAGTTCAACGTTTATTGGTATCACGTTTAGCGTGAGACATAAAGGAGACAGTGAAGCTTCTAGGTGTGACTCTGTAAATGGGTCACAGTGAGTCGTGGTGCCGGGGCATTTGCTTCAGCTGATGCTGATAGCTTGACGCCCCGTCCATGGGTAGGAGTGCCCCGAGAAATTTGCCCTCGGATGATAGTGAGTACACGGAGATGGTTCTCAAGTTCATAGGCCAAATTCTTATGGAAGAGAATACAGAGGATACAGACGGGAAATTCGCCCTTTGATATAGACATATGCTTCAAGTGGATGATGATTGCTCACTTTTGAGGCCTTGAATTTTTACTCTAGTAGAAGACTTCTGGTCAATGTAATTGATTACTGTACACAAAACCAAGTTATATTTGCTAAGGAAGTGATTAAAAAGAAAATTATTTTAGGCTTGGTATTTTATTTTGTGCAGTTTATCCTGCTATCATGTTGATGAAGAATAGTCTTTAGTACAAGCTTGGGCTCGTGGTTCACAATGACTTAAAGATGCTTATTTGTCTGCCCTGTGATGAGTGTCTAATTTTCGAAAAACGATTCACGTTTTAGCTTCAGTGAGTTAATGCTATGCATATTCAAGGGCAGTTTATAGGTTGAGTGCTATCAAACATGCTGTGGTCGTACACTTGTAAATGAGTGTTAGTTTCTTATTAAGGTCTGCTGATATTAGAGCCACCAAAAAGCCTTGAGTTCCCCGACTACTCATAGTTTGCGGCTGTCCTGTTGCTTCGCTCTCTGCAGGTTTGGCATGTCCCTGATGCTCCAAAGAATGACAAATTTCAATACACATATTTTGCATATAAAATAAAAAGCTTTCACACTGCCCCTAGGAAGTTGTTGGCATCAGATTCTCGTTTGTGCCCAAATAGATATGTACTTGAAAAGGGTGATCTATCCAAAACTGGTGAAGAAAAGAGCATGTATTTCTTCCTATTTGCTACTATTCCCTTTTCTCTTCTTGTCAAAAAAGAAAATAACTCAAATTTATTTGTTGTTGTTTAAGTTTCTTAGAGGAATTTTTTTATTTATTGAATCTTTATCTATGTTCATATATGTTATTGAATGTCAAATTTTCCTTTTACAATAAAGGATGAGTTTTCAGGCTTTCATTTTTATTCTAATAATTTTGAACCACACAAACATAGACTCATAGACACACACAAAAAAAGAAGTTTTAATTAATGTTGTAATAGAATTACGAGTATACAAGAGTCCATGCAAGTGAGTTGATTCTTCTTGCAGCTTAAGGTATTTACACTTTTATTTTTTTTTAGTTTTTAATGTAAGTTGCATTAATGAAATTAATATACAAAAGCACAGGGGCATACCCCAGTATTACATCAATTTCCAAAAGTAAACTAAGAGTAAGCAAAAATAGAGGTTGGAAGCCTCCAAATCTCACTCAAAAATACATTACCTTGAGAGGGTTTGATATTGTGAAGCAGAGAAGCTCTTCCTCGTACAATTTTCCTTACTTTAGCCAACAAGATTGGAATGTCAACTAATGTATTTTTAAATCTTCTTCTATTCCTTTCTGCCCAAATGCAATAAATACAAGCTAGAAAAGATATTTTAAGAATTTTTGCAGCTAGATCTTTACCTTTTGATGCTTTAATCATCCAGTTTAATTCTTCATTCCATCCTCTGATGTGACATCGAATTCCATTTTGAGCAAGGATATTTTTCCAAATCACCATTGTGCATGGACATTCAAAAAAGAGATGACTCCTGTTTTCTACTTGAACCTGACAAAAATCACAGTATTGGTTAATTGTAGGAAGCCATTGTACCATTCTCTCTGCTGTAGAAAGTCGATCATGGCAAACTAGCCATCCAATAAAGTTATGCTTGCAAATCCCACCAGTCCAAATTAGTTCATACCAATCTACTTTTTCATTAACTGGTTGCAGATCTTGATAAGTAGCTTTGCAACTGTAGGCAGGGCTAGAAAGAACCGAGGTAAGCATAGGCCTTAACTTGAGGAGGCCTCTCCAACTCCATGCCATTGAACCTTTGATTTGAATCTGCATTACTGAAATTCTTTTACATTTAGTGCTATTTATCCACTTACTCCATAATGATTCATCTGGCTGATTTATGAGAGTCCAAAGCATACGTCCTAGAAGGACTTTATTTCAAAGTTTAAGGTTCGGCAATCCCAATCCCCCTTTCTTCTTTGGTGAGCAGATAGTTTGCCAAGCAATTTTGTGGGAACGTTGTATATCCATATTTTGTGGGAACGTTGTATTTACACTTTTAGTTTGTTCCTTCTTATAGTTTGGAGGAGAGGTAATGGATTGAAAAGAGAACCCGAGAGGCTAAGGCCATAAGTTTAAACTAAGATGGTTTGATTTAACTAATGAAGTTATGGCTACACCTTGGGGTGATTTGGAAGTTCTATCAATATAATGGTAAATACATTGAACATTAGGCTACTCTAGATAGCTCAAATAACATTAATCTCATTGATGTTGAATCAGTAGAATTCAGCCCATGGCAGCATGGTAGCTTGTCTACCGAATAAAAGTATGTGTCTATGTATTGAGTTTCCAGCTGATGAAGCATTTTTCTGGTGTGGTATGGGAATCTCGGTTGTTCATTAGCATGTTTATCTTATAGTACATCTTATATTCCTTACCAATTCATGAGTCGAGCTTCTGTCCTACTTTCCAAGGAATCCTTCTTGGATTGTTCAGCTTAAATTGTTTAGCATTTGTTGTTCAAGTTGGAATTCATCAAGGGTATCGATGATGATAGTGGGATCCTCTATCATGATAGCTCAAGGTCGAGAGATTTTATGAGCTAAGTTTGTTGGGCTTCTTGCTTGTATACAATTCTTGGTAATTCGAAAGCTGAACATAATTGTAGATTTTCTATTCTTTATAGTAAAAAGATTTTCCTTTCCTGTTACGAGGGTTATTTAAGTTTATTGATGTAGCTTTAACATTGTTAGCCCTTTTAGATTATCATTTTTCTTATTGCATTTATTTGTATATTGTGTAATAATTGCATTTAGTTGTTTCAATTTTTCTTGTCTTTTTCCACGATTTTAGCTATGCTGGAGAACTTGGCTAATCCTAGAGCACTACGATGAGGAGGCAACCCTTCTTGAGCTAGGCTGATCACACTTCCGCAAGAACTGTGCACTACGTCTTGAACAAGAGACCTATAAATGGAACATGATGCAATATTGACTCCACAACACAAAAAATCAAAGAATATATGACAAAAAAAAAAAATTTAGAGTTAGTTTTTAAAATAAGTCTTTTGACATGGGGTTAGAATTTAAGTTAATTTTACATTCTCATGTGATGTATGAGAGAGTATATGCATAAATAAGAGTTTTATATCAAAAAATAAAATTTCTTAAATAAAGCTTAAATAAAAGAATGTCCTTCTAATACAATAATCAGCTTTTAATTTTGGTCTAAGCTTTTTGCTAATCACCAAATTGGAGATAGGACCTTATAATTATCTCTTCAAAGGTAAGTTTTATTGTTCTTTTGGGTTATAGCAAACTTGTTACTCTTTTAAAATATACTTAGGTCAATTAGAAATATAATTAAAATAATTTAAACTTAGAATACATTCTTTGTAAGATTTCTTATACTAATTCTCCTTGTCATTTTGATTACACCCTTAAGGGCTCTTTGGGCTATAATTTAAAAAAGAAAAATTGTAAACGAAAATATCACATGAGGAAGGATCATTCCGTAATATTCGGAAGATTTAGTCAAGCATTATTTTGGACCCTACCAGAGACAGAAGGAAAACACAACACGAAACGTCTCTCTGTTTGACTCGACTTTCGGTCCACGTTCTTCAAAAGTTTGCTCAACGAGCTTCTTTTTTGCTCGGAATCACGCTCCAAAGCCCCTTCAATCTCCTCCTCTCAGTTCCATCTTTGGTCTGACCGGTCACTATTGCGCTCGCTGGAGAAACCGATGCATATCTAAGGTTATGATTTTAATCTTCATTGTTTTAATTTAGTTCCAGCTAGTTCGTCGGAGACGACTCCATTTTTCGTGGGAGGTGTATGTAGATATATCAGTTTTTTGTCTGATTCAGGTACTGTAAATGTTGAACTGGCCTCGCGTTCTGCTTGTGACATAAAAGAGGCAGTCGGATCATGGATCCAAGATTTTCTGTAGATATTACAAATGGTATCCGGATCGGTAGCCATGCCATCTCACCGGATCCAGATTATCTGGATCTTGTGAACGAGTATGAATTCTATGCACCCCCGCCGGACGTTAACTTAGTCGAGGAGACGTTCGTTCAACATGATTTGAATCCCACTAGTTTCTCTCCTCAGATCACAGCGGCGGCCCCGTCCGTTGCTGACACTTTTAGCTCGCCCTCCATGTCAACAAGTACAGAGGGGGACTCGTCCTCGGATGACAGGGACTACTCGGAAACGGTTCTCAAGTACATAAGCCAGATACTGATGGAAGATGATATAGACGACAAGCCCTGTATGTTTTACCACCCCTCAAGTCTCCAGGATACCGAGAAATCGTTTTCTGATGTTTTGGCTCAGAGATACGCTTCTTCCCCAAATCAAGCCCGACCACTGGTCTATGTCAATCACATCGTGGAGAACCCTGAAGATGTTTTTTCGGGTGGTAGTGATAGCGATTTTGGTACTAACAATAGTTCGAGCAATACCACCGATCCTCAGCGGCCTGGTGATCTTGGTGAACACAAGTCCTCTGTTACACAAGCTGCTCTTCCTGATGACCTTGTTTTCCAGCCCAGTGGCGGATCTCAGGCTCCGGCCTGGCCGTCGAAGAACATGACTAATATTTCTGATAGGATAGACCTTTTCGCCCACAACATTTTCACAAACACTGAATCAGTTATTCAATTTAGGAAAGGATTCGAGGAAGGGAGGGCGAATTCAACCGATGGGTCGACGAGAAGGAAGAATCACGAGAGGGAAGATACAGATTAGAAGGAAGGAGCAGTAAGCAGTCCGCGGTTTATGTGGAAGAGACTGACTTGTCGGAGATCTTCGAGAAGGTGCTGCTTTCGACTGACAAAATACCTTTTCCAGGCGTTAACAGTGAAATCCTCGAGAACGGAGTAGGCGAGGCCTTGCAGCCATATGGACAACCACAAGGAGCTAAGGGTGGGAAGAGTCGAGCCAAGAGTAAGAGCAAGAAGAAGGATGCCATTGATTTGAGGAGTCTTCTGATGCTTTGTGCACAAGCCGTCGTTGATGGTGACGTTAGAAGTGCTAACGAGTGGCTGAAGCAGATTAGGCAGCACTCTTCCCCTACAGGCGATGGGTCTCAGAGGATGGCCCATTTCTTTGCTAATGCCCTTGAAGCACGCTTGGCTGGCTCTGGTATAGGAATTCAACATTCTCGTGCTTCTTTCAGTCTCCATTCGATTCCAACCCCTAAAATGGTGAAAGCATTCAAGGTACATTTTTCAACCTGCCCTTTCAAGAGGTTGTCCGTTTTCTTTATCACCAAAATGATCTATAAAGTAGCAGAGAAAGCCTCCAGTCTTCATATTATAGACTTTCCCATCCATTATGGTTTCCACTGGCCATTGCTGCTCCAGAAGCTCTCTAGAAGACCTGGTGGACCTCCAAAGCTGCGGATTACAGGGATAGACTATCCCCAGCCTGGACTCCGTCCATCGCAAAAAATTGAGGACACCGGTCGTCGCTTGAGAAAGTGCTGCGAGCGATTCAATGTTCCTTTTGAATACCGTGCCATAACTTCAAGCAGCTGGCACACTATCCAAATCGAGGACCTTAAGATCGATCCGAATGAGATGCTTGCTGTAAACTCTACATTCAGGTTCAGGAACGTACTTGATGAATCAGTTGACGAAACCAGTCCCCGAGATGAGGTTCTGAATCTAATCAGGAGGATGAATCCCGACATTTTTGTCCATAGCATTGTTAATGGATCCTACAGTGGCCCCTTCTTTCAAATGCGATTCCGAGAGGCACTCTTCCACTTCTCTGCATTGTTTGACATATTTGATGCTACTATACCGCGTGACAACGAAGAGAGATTGATGTTAGAGAGAGGGATTTACGGTAAGGAAATTATGAATGTAATAGCATGTGAGGGCGCCGAGAGGTATGAGAGGCCGGAGACGTACAAGCAGTGGCAGGTTCGGACTACGAGAGCTGGTTTACAGCAGCTCCCCCTGGACCAAGATCTCATGAAGCTCTTCAGATCTAAGTTGAAGGAATGGTACCACAAAGATTTTGAGCTTGAAGAAGACAAAAACTGGTTGCTTCACGGTTGGAAGGGCCGAATTGTCTTTGCGTCCTCTTGTTGGGTTCCGACAGAGGAATATTAGAGAATGTCTGTCAAAATTCATGATTGTCAATGTCTCCCAATCTTCAATCTCTCTCCTTCTGTTCACATGTATGACGTATCTGTGGGTGTTAGGTTGTTCAATTTTCAAAGAGGTGTAAAATTAACTGTAGTTTAGCACTGTTTGATTAAAACTTTCTATTAATTCAAATATTGAAAACTTCTCACTAAGTAAAGATGTAACTAAATCAAATCTTCCATAACAAGACTATCTTGTATCTTATCTAGGGCTTTTATGTATTTTAGTAATATTGGGAAAAGAAAGCAAAGGCAACTCTGAAGAAGAAACTCTTTTTATGGTAGTACATAAAAGCGAGTTCAAGAAAATGAAGATATTTATTTCATATAACTTATTTTATAAGTTCATATTTTAGTAATATGAGATAGTTATATATTGGTTTTGATGTGTCTCAGCACCGTAAGGGTTCAACTTGAGCCAACACTATGAATTTTAAGCCTTTTTGACCAATATTTATAGAATTGTTAAGTAATGATTGTGTTTTAATATCATGTTACAAAGTTTATATCTAACATAAAAGTTAACTCAACAAAATGAGACATTTACTTGGTATAAACCATTTCACAAGCACATGCTTTATTAGTAAAAAAAAACTTCACATTAATTTTAATAAATTGGAGCATGTAAACATGATTCATGCATTATGAGATTGAAAGGATATTTAAATAATTACAAAAAATAAAAATAAATTAGTGGGAGATTGTATGCTTGAAATGGAATAAAGATAGTTTGTTGGGAAAAAAAGAAAAAGAAAAAAAAGGAAGAGACTTGAGTTGAATCGAAAATACATAAGTAAGGAAGAGTAGACAATAAAAAAATTGAACTTTTAATTCTATATAGAATATTATTTACACATTTGTAGTAATAAATAGAGACATCTAATCAATAGACTACAATGGAAATAAGAAAGAAATTGCCACCTCTTTGCGACGAGGATTGCATGATTGCGAAGTGTTTTTATTTTTCTTTTGGCGGGGAATTGGTTGAGGCAGATTGGTTGCTTTGAGCTAATGAAGGGTTCTAAAGTTCAAGGTGAGCACCTACTCTTTAATTTTCGATTGATTTTATGCTTAATTTTAATTCTTGTCGTGGATAATGCGTAATGTACTAGCTAATTGTTAACTTAAAAGCATGCTTATTACTATAACTTAGATATTGATCATAGTAGAAATTATGGGCAACAAGAAACATGGCCGATAGTAAAAGAGGCTCTCTTATGCACTGGTCAACCACTAAGCTCGGCACCCCAGCAGAGCAAGGAAGAAGAGCACGAGGTGTCAGAAACCTGGTCGCACCTGCTGCTACACCATTGGTTCGGTAAAATCTACCGCCTTTGACTAAGGCAAACGTCTAAATGAAGATTCGGAAATCTCGTCCCATCGTGCTGGACCGGTTAGCTAGAACGTTGTGCCTTCACCTGCCCCATTCATCGCCATGCAAATTCTGAAACGGTCACAGAGGGATGTTATCGTCCTTCCACAGGCAGTAAAGATAAGGAGAAGACTAGTCGACAAGTCAAAAGATTTAAAAGCCCGAGGGATTCAACCAGGTGGAGTGGCTGCTTGTAGCTGTTCTTCTGTTCGCGGTTTAGTCTGCAGAAACATTGTTAAAGTCTTGCTGCGCCGCGCTTTCTTGGAAGGTAGGTGAAAGCACTTGGACACGCTAATCTCCATTGTTTCCTCGTTAAGTGTTCATATATACAGGTGAATTCGCCTGGGCACACTAATCTCCTCTGTCTCAGTTGATCGTTTGAGGTGCTTGGAGGCTTACTTTCGTATTCTTTTTCTGAGCTCCTTCGGATCTTTGTCTTGGTTTCATCATGCAGTTAGTTTAACATTTATTGGTATCACGTTCAGCTTGAGACATGAAGGAGACAGTGAAGCTTCTAGGTGTGACTCTGTAAATGGCTCACAGTGGGTCGTGGTGCGGGCGAATTTGCTTCAGGTGATGCTGATAGCTTGACGCACCGTCCATGGGTGCCCCGAGAAATTTGCCCACGAATGATAGTGAGTACACGGAGATGGTTCTCAAGTTCATAGGCCAAATTCTTATGGAAGAGAACATAGAGGATACAGACGGGAAATTCGCCCTTCGATACAGACATATGCTTGAAGTAAATGATGATTGCCCCACTTTTGAGGCCTTGAATTTTTATTCTACTCGAAAACTTCTAGTCATTGTAATTGATTACTGTTGACGAAACCAAGTTATATTTGCTAAGTAAGTGATTAAAAAAAAAAAACATTTTAGGGCTGGTATTTTATTTTGTGCAGTTTAAACACATACCCTGCTATCATGTAGATGAGGAATAGTCTTTTAGTACAAGCTTGGGCTCGTGGCTCACACTGACGTAAGAGATGTTTATCTGTCTGTCCTCTGATGAATGTCTAATTTTCAAAAAACGATTCACATTTTAGCTATAGTGATTTAATGCTCTGCATATTCAAGGGCAGTGTCTAGGTTGAGTGCTATTAAATATGTTGTGGTCGTATACTTGTAAATGAGTGTTTAGGTCCTTATTAAGGTCTGCTGATATTAGAGCCGCTAAAAAGCCTTGAGTTCCCCGACTACTCATAGTTTGCGACTGTCCTGTTGCTTTGCTCTCTGCAGGTTTGGCATGTCATTGATGCTCCAAAGAATGACAAATTTCAATACACATATTTTGCACATAAAATAAAAAGCTTTCACACTGCCCCTAGGAAGTTGTTGGCATCAGATTCTCGTTTGCGCCCTGATAGATATGTACTTGAGAAGGGTGATCTATCCAAAACTTGTGCAGAAAAGAGCAGGTCTTTCTTCCTGTTTCCTACTTTCCCCTTCTCTCTTCTTGTCAAAAAAGAAAAAAAAAAACACTCAAATTTATTTGTTGTTGTTTAAGTTTCCTAGAAGAATTTCTTTTGATTGATTCTTTATTTACGTTCATATCTATTATTAAGCGTCAGTTTTTCTTTTAGAATAAAAGATGAGTTTTTTTATTTTCATTTTATTCTAATAATTTTGAACCACACAGACCAAAAAAATAATAATAATAATAATAATTAATGTTGCAATAGAATTACAAGTATACAATAGTCTACATAAGTGAATTGATTCTTCTTGCAACTTAAGGTGTGTACATTTTTAGTTTGTCCCTTCTTTCACTTTGGAGGAGAGGTAATGAGTTGAAAAGAGAACATGAGAAGCCAAGGGCCATAAGTTTAAACAAAGATGGTTTTATTTAACTAATGATGTTACAGCTGCACTATGGGGTGATTTAGAAGTTCTATCAATACAATAGTAAATACATTGAACATCAGGCTGCTCAAGATAGCTCAAATAACATCAATCTCATTGATGTTGAATCAATAGGATCCAACCCATGGCAGCATGGTAGCTTGTCTACCAAATGAAAGTATGTGTCTATATGTTGAGTTAATCTTATAGCACCAACTTATATTCCTTACCAGTTTCTACTATCCAAGGAACCCTTCTTTTCCAAGTATTTGAATTGTTTAGCATTTGTTGTTCAAGTTGGAATTCATCAACAATATAGATGATGGTAGTGGGATCCTCAGTCATAATTGCTCAAGATCAAGAGATATTATGAGCTAAGTTTGTTGGGCTCCTTACTTGTATACAATTCTTGGTAATACAAAAAGTCAAATATAAATGTAGATTTTCTATTCTTTATAGTAAAATTATTTTCCTTACGAGGGCTATTTAAGTTTATTGATGTAGCTTTAACATCATTAGCTTTTAGATTATCATTTTTGTTGGATTTATTTGTATATCATGCAATAATCACATTTAGTTGTTTCAATGGTTCTCATCTCCTTCCATGATTTTAGCTATGCTAGAGAACTTGGCTAATCCCAGCAATATGATAAGGAGACAACCCTTCTTGAGCTAGGCTGATCACATTTCCGCTAGAACTATGCACTACATTTTGAACAATAGACCTCTAAGCGTAACATAATGCAATATTGACTACACGACACAAAAAATGAAAGAATATATGACCAAAAAATAAAAATTTAGTGTTAGTTTTTAAGATAAGTCTTTTGACATGGTGTTAGAGTTTAAGTTAATTTTACATTCTCATGTGATGTATGAGAGAGTATATGCATAATAAGAGTTTTATATCAAAAAATAAAGTTTCCTGAATAAAGCTTAAATAAAAGAATGTTCTTCTAATATAATAATCAGCTTTTAATTTTTGGTCTAAACTTTTTGATAATTACCAAATTGGAGATAGTACCTTATAATTATCTCTTCAATGGTAAGTTTTATTGTTCTTTTGGGTTATAGCAAGCTTGTTACTCCTCTTAAAACATACTTAGGTCAATTAAAAATATAATTAAAATAATTTAAACTTAGAATACTTTCTTTGTAAGATTTTTTATACTAATTCTCCTTATCATTTCCATTACATTCTTAAGGGCTCTTTGGGCTACAATTTAAAAAAGAAAAATTGTAAACGAAAATATCACAGGAGGAAGGATCATTCCGTAATATTCGGAAGATTTAGTCAAGCATTATTTTGGACCCTACACGTGATCCAAAAGGCAGATCTGTGCTAACCAGAGACCGAAGGAAAACACAACACGAAACGTCTCTCTGTTTGACTCGACCTTCGGTCCACGGTTCTTCAAAAGTTTGCTCGACGAGCTTCTTTTATGCTCGGAATCTCCCTCCAAAGCCCCTTCAATCTCCTCCTCTCAGTTCCACCTTTGGTCTGACCGGTCACTACTGCGCTCGCCGGAGAAGCCGATGCATATCTAAGGTTCTGATTTGAATCTTTATTGTTTTCATTTAGTTCTAGCTAGCTCGTCGGAGACGACTCCATTTTTCGTGGGAGGTGTATGTAGATAAATCAGTTTTTTTGTCTGATTCAGGTACTGTAAATGTTGAACTGGCCTCGGGTTTTGCTTGTGACATAAAAGAGGCAGTCGGATCATGGATCCAAGATTTTCTGTAGATATTACAAACGGTATCCGGATCGGTAGCCATGCCATCTCACCGGGTCCAGATTATCTGGATCTTGTGAACGAGTATGAATTCTATGCACCTCCGCCGGACGTTAACTTCTTCGAGGAGACGTTCGTTCAACATGATTTGAATCCCACTAGTTTCTCTCCGCAGATCTCAGCGGCGGCCCCGTCCGTTGCTGATAGCTTTAGCCCGCCCTCCACGTCTACGAGTACAGAGGGGGACTCGTCCTCGGACAACAGGGACTACTCGGAAACGGTTCTCAAGTACATAAGCCAGATACTGATGGAAGATGATATAGACGACAAGCCCTGCATGTTTTACGACCCCTCAAGTCTCCAGGACACCGAGAAATCGTTTTCTGATGTTTTGGCTCAGAGACACGCTTCTTCCCCAAATCAAGCCGGACCACTAGTCTATGTCAATCACAACGTGGAGAACCCTGAAGATGTTTTTTCGGGTGGTAGTGATAGCGATTCTTGTACTAACAATTGTTCGAGCAATAGCACCAACCCTCAGCGGCTTGGTGATCTTGGTGAACACAAGTCCTCTGTTACACAAGCTGCTCTTCCTGATGACCTTGTTTTCCAGCCCAGTGGCGGATCTCAGGCTCCGGCCAATCCGTCGAAGAACATGATTAATATTTCTGATGCGATAGACCTTTTCGCCCACAACATTTTCACAAACACTGAATCTGTTATGCAATTTAGGAAAGGATTGGAGGAGGCGAGTAAGTTCCTTCCCAGGGGTAATCAGCTGGTTGTTGATTTGAAAAGTAGCGTGGTGTCGCCACAGCGAGAGGATCACGAGGTAGAAGCACAGTTGGAGGAGGAAGGGAGGGCGAATTCAACTGATGGGTCGAGGGGAAGGAAGAATCACGAGAGGGAAGATGCATATTTAGAAGGGAGGAGCAGTAAGCAGTCCGCCGTTTATGTGGAAGAGACTGACTTGTCGGAGATGCTCGAGAAGGTGTTGCTTTCGACTGACAAAATACCTTTTCCAGGCGTTAACAGTGAAATCCTCGAGAACGGAGTAGGCGAGGCCTTGCAGCCAAATGGACAACCACAAGGAGCTAAGGGTGGGAAGAGTCGTGCCAAGAGAAAGAGCAAGAAGAAGGATGCCATTGATTTGAGGAGTCTCCTGATCCTTTGTGCACAAGCCGTCGTAGCCGGTGACGTTAGAAGTGCTAACGAGTGGCTGAAGCAGATTAGGCAGCACTCGTCCCCTACCGGCGATGGGTCTCAGAGGATGGCCCATTTCTTTGCTAATGCCCTTGAAGCACGCTTGGCTGGCGCTGGTATGGGAATTCAACATTCTCGTCCTTTTTTCAGTCTCCATTCTATTCTAGCACCTGAAATGGTGAAAGCATTCAAGGTTCATTTTTCAACCTGCCCTTTCAAGAGATTGTCTGTTTTCTTTATCACCAAAATGATCTATAAAGTAGCAGAGAAAGCCTCCAGTCTTCATATTATAGACTTTGCTATCTATTGTGGTTTCCACTGGCCATTGCTGCTCCAGAAGCTATCGAGAAGACCTGGTGGACCTCCCAAGCTGCGGATTACAGGGATAGACTATCCCGAGCCTGGACTCCGTCCATCACAAAGAATTGAGGATACCGGTCGTCGCTTGAGAAAGTGCTGCGAGCAGTTCAATGTTCCTTTTGAATACCGTGCCATAACTTCAGACAGCTGGCATACTATCCAAATCGAGGACCTTAAGATCGATCCGAACGAGACGCTTGCTGTGAACTCTACATTCAGGTTCAGGAACGTACTTGATGAATCAGTTGACGAAACCAGTCCCCGGGATGAGGTTCTGAATCTAATCAGGAGGATGAATCCCGACATTTTTGTCCATAACATTGTCAATGGATCGTACAGTGGTCCCTTCTTTCAAACGCGATTCCGAGAGGCACTCTTCCATTTCTCTGCTTTGTTTGACATATGTGATGCTACTATACCGCGTGACAACGAAGAGAGATTGATGTTAGAGAGAGAGATATACGGTAAGGAAATCATGAATGTAATAGCGTGTGAGGGTGCCGAGAGGTATGAGAGGCCGGAGACGTACAAGCAGTGGCAGGTTCGGACAGCGAGGGCTGGTTTCCGGCAGCTTCCCCTGGACCAAGATCTGATGAAGATCTTCAGATCTAAGTTGAGGGAATGGTACCACAAAGATTTTGAGCTTGAAGAAGACAAAAATTGGTTGCTTCACGGTTGGAAGGGCCGAATTGTCTTTGCGTCCGCTTGTTGGGTTCCGATCGAGGAATCTTAAGACAATGTCCAAATTCATGATTGTCAATATTTTTAATCATCAATCTCTCTCCCGCTCCTCCTGTTTTTAATCATTAATCTCTCTCCCCCTCCTCTCTGTTCATATGTATGACAATCTGTGGTTGTTAGGTTGTTCGATTATCAAAGAGGTATATCTATAGTATGGTTCAAAATTCATTTTACTTTAGTAATTTTGTTGTAATTTTTGTCCCTGTTTGATTTAAGCCTTCTACTAATTCAAATAGTGAAAACCTCTCACTAAGTAAAGTTGTAATTAAATCAAATCTTTCATAACAAGACTATCTTGTCTAGCACTTTTACCAATTGAAAGCAAAAACAACCATGTTGGAACAACATTCCCAAGGAGAAACTCTTTTAATAGTAGTACATAAAAGTTTGTTCAAGGAAATGAAGATATTTATTTTATATAAATCATTTTATAAGCTCATATCTTAGTAATGTAGAATAATTTTATATTAGATTTAACACATTCCTTCACCATAAGAGTTCAACTTGAACTAATACCATGGTGCTACTTTCACAATGTGAATCCTAAGCCTCTTTGACCAAAGTATTAAGTGATGGCCGTATTTTGATACTATCTTATAAATATTATATTCAATGTAAAAGTTAACTTAAAGAAATGAGACATTTACTTCATATAAACTATTTTAAAGGCTTATGCTTTAGTAGTATTAGACAACTTCACATTTTTAATAAATTGGAGCATGCAAACGTAACTCACGCATTACGTAGGATACTCAAATCATTGCCCAAAAAAAAAATAAAAAAAAATTAGTGAGAGATGGTATGCTTACAATGTAATAAAGACAGTTTGTTAAAAAAAAAAAAGGGTGGGGACTTAAGTTCAACTTAAAATACATAAGGAAGAGCAGTCAACAAAAAAGTTAAACTTGTAATTCTATATAGAATAATAAGTACACATTTATAGTAATAAATAAAGACATCTAATCAATAGACTAAAATGAGAATAAAAAAGAAATTGCCGCTCCTTCGCCACAGGATTGCATGGCTGCGAAGTGTTTTTATTTTTCTTTTGGTGGGCGGTCAATGGGGGGCAGAGTCGTTGGTTTGAACTAATGGAGGGTTCTAAAGTTCAAGGTGAGCACCTACTCTTTAATTTTCGATTGATTGATTGTATGCTTAATTTTAATTGTTGTCGGGGAATAGTGCGTAAGGTACTACCTGATTGTTTCTTTATTACGAACATGGAGGTGAACCCACTAGCTAAAGGAGAAGAGCAAGCGAGGAGGATCTGTCGACGGCTTGTTACCTTAAAAAGCATGCTTAATACTATAACATAGATTTTAATCATAGTAGAAATCATGGGCAACTATAAACATGGCCGATGGTCAAAGAAGCTGTGGCGTACAATGGTCAACCTCTCAGCTCGCCACCCCGGCAGAGCAAGGAAGAAGAGCACGAGGTGTCACAAACCTGGTCACACCTGCTGCTACACCATTGGTTCAGTAAAATCTGCCGACGTGTTAGTGAAGATTCGCAAATCTCTTCCCGTCGTGCTTGACCGGTTAACTATAACGTTGTGCCTTCCCCTGTCCCACTCACCACAATCACCCGCCCTCCCCCAACCACCCCGGGCGGCATATTCTGGAAGGGTTACAGAGATACGCTATCGTACCTCCAGATGCAATAAAGATAAGGAGAAGGGCAGTCGACAAAGTCAAATGATTTGAAAGCACGAGTGATTCAACCAGGTTGACTGGCTGCTTGTAGGTGTTCTTCTGTTAGCGGTTTAGTCTTGGTCTCGCTGCGCCGGCGCTTTCTTGGAAAGTAGGTGAAAGCACCTGGACACGCTAATTACCATTGCTTCTTTGTTTAAGTATTCATATATACAGGAGAATTCGCCTGGGCACGCTAATCTCCTTGTCTCAGTTCATCGTTGGAGGTACTTGGGCACTTACTTTTGTTTTCTTTTTCTTAGCTTCTTCGGATCTCTGTCTTGGTTTCATCATACAGTTAGTTTAACGTTTATTGGTATCACTTTCAGCTTGAGACATAAAGGAGAAAGTGAAGCTTCTAGGTGTGACTCTGTAAATGGCTATGGATCCTGGCTTTGCTGCATTTTCTGATTTCGGAAATGGTTTTTGGGTCAGGGACCAAACCGCCTTACCGGATTCTAATCAGGCGCAGGAGTATTTTTTTAACGTGCCATCCCAAGACCTTAATTTCCTTGAAAATCCTTTTCTCCCGCCTGGTCAGGGCTCCAGTGATTTAGATACGCGGATCATGGTGGACCGTGGTGTGGGGGCAACTGCTTCGGGCTTTGCTGATAGCTTGACTCCGCCGTCCATGGGTACGAGTGCCCCGGAAAATTCGCCCTCGGACGACAGTGAGTACACGGAGATGGTTCTCGGGTTCATAGGCCAGATTCTCATGGAGGAGAACATAGAGGATAAACCCTGCCTGTTTTACGACCCTCTTGGTCTCCAAGTCACCGAGAAATCGTTCTACAATGCTATCGGTGAGAAATATCCTCCTTCTCCTAATAAAAACCGTCCACTACCTGGGATCAATCACAACGTTGATAGCCCAGTTGATGTTCCTACTGGAAGTATTTGCAGTGACTATAGGGCTAGTAGTTGGTCTAGCACTAGCACCAACCATGATCCTCGGTGGTTCAGAGATCATGGTGGGTACAATTCCTCTTTTTCGGAGGCTAATGTTTCAGGCAAATTTGTTTTCCGGGCCACAGGATCAGGGTTTTCGGCAGATCGGTCTGCCAAGGTGACAAAGAATATTGGTGACGGGACAAATCTTTTGGCTCAGAGCATTTTCACTAGTAGTGAATCTCGGTCGCAATTTAGAAAAGGGTTGGAGGAAGCTTGTAAGTTCCTTCCTGGGGATATTCAGTTGGAGAGTACCAAGGTGTTGCCGGAGTTGAAGAGAACGGACCAAAAGGAAAATGGTGAGAAGGAGAATTTACGGGAGGGTTCTAAGGGAAGGAAGAATCATGAGAGGGAAGACATAGATTTTGAAGAATACAGAAGCATCAAGCAGTCTGCGGTTTCTGTGGAAGAGAGTGATCTCCTAGAGACGTTCGATGATGCACTTTCGGAGCTCTGTCACAGCTACAGATCCTTGCTCAATAAAGAAAGGAAGTCCTGTCAGCCACCTGAGGAGCCGCATGGGGGGCTACAAGGAGCTAGTGTTGGGAAGGATCGTGCCGAGAAACAGGGGAAGAAGAAGAAGAAGAAGAACGTGGTTGATTTAAGCGCTCTTTTGCTGCAGTGTGCCCAAGCTGTATCATCCGGCGACAGTAGAACTTCTAATGACTTGCTGAAGCAGATCAGGCTGCATTCCTCCCCTTTCGGTGATGGGTGCCAGAGGGTGGCCCATTTCTTTGCTAATGGCCTCGAAGCGCGCTTGGCCGGCACCGGCATAGGAACTCAGCTGTTTTATTCTTCCTTTGCTTCCAAGAGGATCTCAGCTTCTGAAATACTGAGAGCTCACAAAGTTCATCTTTCAGTTTGCCCATTCAAGAGGGTTTCGCTATTGTTTGCTGTCAACATGATTTACAAAGCAGCAGAAAATGCATCAAGTCTTCATGTCGTAGACTTTGGTATCCAGTATGGCTTGCCATGGCCAATTTTGATCTATAAACTTTCAAAAAGAGCTGGAGGACCTCCCAAGCTCCGTATTACAGGGATAGAGGTTCCTGAACCTGGATTTCGTCCGACCGAACAGATTGAGGACACTGGTCATCGGCTGAGGAAGTACTGTGAGCGGTTTAATATTCCTTTTGAGTACCAAGCCTTATCATCAAAGAATTGGGAAACTATCCAGATCAAGGACCTAAAGATTGATCGGAATGAGATGCTTGCTGTGAGTTGCCTTTTCCGATTTAGACGCTTACCTGACGAGACTGTCGAAGAGATTAGTCCGAGGAATGAGGTTCTAAACTTAATTAGGAGGATGAATCCTGATATTTTTGTGCATTCCATTGTTAATGGTTCCCACAGTAGTCCCTTCTTTGTCCAACGGTTTAGAGAAGCACTTTTCCACTTCTCTGCAGTCTATGACACAAATGATGCTACTATACCCCGCGGCAGTGTGGAAAGATTGATGTTTGAGAGAGAGTTTTCTGGGAGGGAGGCCATGAACGTTATAGCATGTGAAGGCTCCGAGAGGGTAGAAAGGCCAGAGACATACAAGCAATGGCAGGTCCGGATTACAAGGGCCGGTTTTCGGCAGCTCCCATTGGACCGAGAGCTTGTGGGATTATTCGGGTCAATGTTGAAGGAACGGTATCAAAAGGACTTCGTGCTCGAGAAAGACAACCACTGGTTGCTTCAGGGGTGGAAGGGCCGAATCATCTATGCTTCCGGTTGTTGGGTGCCCGTTTAGGAATCTTGTCCACAATATTCTTGAGGACTTCGGGAAGGATCATTCAAGGTTAAAAAATTTTCATCATTTCGAACCACTTTTATGTATAAATATGCTGTTATATGCTCAAGTTCTTAAACTTGTGTTTTTTCTATACTACAGATGAAAAATTAGCTTGGAACAACTCCAGAATGTTCCAAACGTAATACGACTCTTAAAAGAGATTGCGACAGTAGGGGGTGGTTAGTGTAGTACTCCTAGTGGGAAGAAAAGATGGGGTAACTTTCTGTGAATTTCAATTATCTAAGCATGTTCCTCTCTTAAAGTTGAAAGTAAAGGCTGAAAGCAGAAATGGAATGAAAGATTGAACTTCAAGATCTCCCTCATTTGTTAAGTAAAAAGGTCCAGTCAGAAGCATGTGAACGTTATTTTATTATTTATGAATTAGTGAATAAATGCTTTAACAAATTAACTTCCTCTCTCTCTCTCTCTATATATATAAGCATGCATCATTTATGATATATATATATATATATATCATATTTTCACGTCTTTCTTTGAGTTCTAAGAAAAGGCCTTTTGGATTGTGACAATCATAAAGCAGTTACCTGAGTAAAAGATTTAGATAAGCAAAGTTTACATAAAACATTTAACCGAGATATTTGAGGACTAAAGAATGTCCATTAATATTTTCTTTCAAGTTCCTAGTTCAAATATTATTATAACTTCATGAAGGTAACCGAATTTAAAAGGAAAAACCTATGTTGAATACAAAATAACAATGATGGAACGATATAAGAATAAAGATTTGCAACCTCTCTATAGTCTTTATTGCAAAGGTTCTATCTGCCATCGTAAAATACAAATTACAGTTGCAGTTCTCCAAGAAACTCCAATCGTATTTGAGCCATCGTTGTAGTACTTGTCTTCTCTTATCATGATTTCAATAAAGTCATACTCCAGCAAGTATCCTGAGGACTTTCTGCGCTTTACCTACTACATACCAAATATGAAGCAAGAACTTTGTTGGTCTCGCTTGGTTGGAAATGGTCCAAGGTAAACCATAAATTGTTTATGCCGATCAACACTCCGCCATTACCCTCGTGATGAGAGATTACAAAGTTCAACAATACGTTTTTTCCGCTGATTTTTTCTCCATTGATATGATGTTTTATAGGCGAACACATTATTTTCAAACCGCGTGTTTTACTTTATCCCGGTTATTGTTTGGTTTTCAATCATATCGTCACTTTGACTTCGTCAAGTGAATGCTCAATGTTCTGATATTGGTCATAATGTTATCACTTGGACTTCGTCAAGTGAAGATTAGCACAGTAATCTTAGATATTTTAAATGATTAACCATTAATAAAGGAACTTATTCTTGTTTATTCACCATCAATGATGACATTGAGCATTCAGTTGTATTTCTGATATGTATATGAGATTTCCTTTATATTAGCTTTGTAAAATAATATTTATGGTAATACAACCATTCTAAGCTTCTATCATAAGATAGATTTTATTCTTAGATTATTTTCCCAGACAATCTTATGTGAATAAACTTTTATCCATAACACTTCCATATCATTATCAAAATTACACTTGAGACTGCCACCGCCAACCATAATCCTCACTTGGTAGTCCAAACTCCGTAACGCTTTTCAAATTCAAACTTTTTACAATAGGTGTAACTAAGCCAATAAACTGAAACAGTGGATGCATTGATGTTTCTCAAGAGATCAAGACACTTGCCAGTTGAACGAATATGAAGGGAAATGGATTAAGATGGGGACGGGTAGACCTAAAAACTGATTTAATCAAAGCGTGACCACCAATCAACTGAAAATATGTAGAACTTCATATTAATAGGGTAAGAGACAAGAGTGGGTATCAACATTCTGAGGACTTAAGGACTTGAGAGAGAGAGATTGCGGTCTTAGTCACTAGCCTTTGCCTCCCTTACTGAATTTAATTTTGTGCGAGTGGAATTTTCGTTGGAATCGGCAACAATCCTATTGGAACAGGATCATTGACGGCTCTTTAGTTCCAACTGAGTCAGTCATTGTAGTAGTTCAAATGGAAAAGTTCTGTGATTTGTCAACAAGGCCTTTTGGCAAAGTGGTCATGGGAACATAACAAATGGTATTGGATCAACATCACATTGTAAGTTTGAATCACAAAAGGGGTGAGCCGAAAAATGGCTAATTGAGCCATAAAATAATTATTAAATATTTATAAAAAATAATTATTCCTCTCATTATAGTAGCTTTTGAAGAAAAATAAATTTTTAATACAACATTGGTGTTCATAGTTTATGCGGACAAGATTTTGTTATATCTCATGGTTTTGGTAAACAAAATTGACAGCTTTACCTTATTATAGTCATAATATGGGTATTTGTAATGTCTTAGATTATTTCCAACTTATTAAAAAAATTTAATACATAAAAGAATTATCTTTTTCTTTTACAAATCCATTTAGGAAAAGAAAAAAGGAATTCGTGCTTTACATCCCAGATTTGTGAGAAGACCCTGTGTTTTCGGCTGCCATGTACACGACTACTGATCAACTGGTAGCGTTCTGATCAACTGTTTGTAACTTTTCATTCAATAATCCAAGAAGAGATTAAAAAAAAAAAGGCAGATTATTTTTTTGTAAAGAAACAGCGCATTACTTCAGGGACGTGTCCCTGGACGAATCTTCAGAAGATTATGCTGAAGCTAGGGGGTCCATTTTAAACAGGTAGCATTTAGAAACTACAACATTGGGCTAGACAAATAAATAATGTTAAAAAGATAAAATATTATCACTGAAATAATAAATGATTTAATTTAGGACCTAACATATGCCAGGGAGAATCATTCCATGTGGTAACTAATAAAGTGAAAATTTCCCTCCCATGCGCCCACCTCTTTGCATTAACTTTTGGTTTTAGAATTCTCTCAATATCGTTTTGATGTGATACATGGCTATAGGTGATCCAAAAATGTTATATGTTCATTGAACTTACTTGGATGTCTCTTTTATTTATTTACTTATCTGTAATAAATAAATACCGGCTATATGAATTTGGCATGCACCAAAGAACATCAATCATGAAAGGAAACTAAAAGCACCACGCCAGTTATTTTCACAACACTCGACATTTTTTGTTTATCTTTTCTTTTATTATATTTCATACCAGGGATGAGAGAATATGTGGAATAGCATATTTGGAAGGGTCAACAGAGGGATGCACGAGGGATTCGACCAGGTGGACTAGTTGCTTGTTGCAGTTCTTCTTTTAGCAGTTCAGTCTACAGAAAAATCGGTCGTGTCTCGCTGCACCGCGCTTTCTTGGCAAGTAGGTGAAAGAACTTGGACACGCTAATCTCCATTGCCTCTTTGTCTAAGGATTCATATATACAGGAGAATTCGCCTGGGCTCGCTAATCTCTTCCGTCTCAGTTCATCGTTTAAGGTACAAGGACACTTGCGTTTGTCTTTTTTGTCTTTGCTTCTTCGGATCTATGTCTTGATTTCATTATACAGTTAGTTTAACGTTTATTGGTATCACTTTCAGCTTGGGACATAAAGGAGACAGTGAAGCTTCCAGGTGTGACTGTAAATGGCTACGGATCCAAGCTTTGCAGGATTTCCTGGTTTCGGAAATGGCTTCAGGGTCAACGACCAAACAGCCTCACTGGATTCTAATCAGGTGCAAGAGTGTTTTATTAACATGCCATCCCAAGACCTTAATTTTCTCGAAAATCCTCTTTTGCCGCCTGATCAGCGCTCCGGTGATTTAGATACACCGATCACAGTGGGCCGTGGTAGGGGAGCGTATGCTTCAGGGGATGCTGATAGCTTGACGCTGCCGTCCATGGGTACGAGTGGCCCGGGAAATTCGCCCTCGTGCGACAGTGAGTACGTGGAGACAGGTCTCAGGTTCATAGGCCAGATACTTCTGGAAGAAAACATAGAAGATAAACCCTGCCTGCTTTACGACCCGCTTGGTCTTCAAGTCACCGAGAAGTCGTTCTACGATGCTATTGGTGAAAAATATCCTCCTTCCCCTTATCAAAACCGTCCACCACCTTTTATCAGTCCCAACATTGAGAGCCCGCTTGGTCCTGAAGTCACCGAGAAGTCGTTCTACGACGCTATCGGCGAGAAATATCCTCCTTCCCCTAATCAAAACCGTCCACCACCTTGGACCAATCACAACTTTGATTGCCCTGATGATATTCCTTCTGGAAGTAGTTGCAATGACTACATGACTAGTAGTAGTTCTTGCACTAACGATGATCCTCGGTGGTTCAGAGATCATGCTGAAGACAAGTCCTCTTTCTTGGAGGCTGACGTTCCAGGCAAATTTATTTTCCGGGCCAAAGGATCCGAGTTATCAGCAGATCGGTCTCACAAGATGACAAAGAATATCGGTGATGGCACAAAGCTTTTGGAGCAGAGCATTTTCACCCGTAGTGAATCTCCGTCGCAATTTAGAAATGGGTTAGAGAAAGCTTGTCATTTCTTTCCTAGGGGTATTCAGTTGGAGAGCGCCCAGGTGTTACCGGAATGGAAGAGAAAGGACCAAAAGTGGAAAGGAGAGAAGGAGAATTTACGGGAGGGATCTACGGGAAGGAAGAATCATGAGAGAGAAAATATAGATTTTCAAGAATACAGGAGTGTTAAGCAGTCTGCAGTTTCTGTGGAGGAGAGTAATCTCCTGGAGATGTTCGATGATGCTCTTTCGGAGCTGTGTGGTAGCTACAGATCCTTGCTTAATAAAGAAAGGAAGTCCTGTCAACCACCTGAGGAGCCACATGAAGAGCCACAAGGAGCTACTGGTGGGAAGTATCGTGCTGACAAAAAGGGGGAGAAGACGAACAGGGTTGATTTAAGTGCTCTTTTACTGCAATGTGCCCAATCTGTATCAGCCGGTGATCGTAGAGCTTCTAATGACTTGCTGAAGCAGATCAGGCTGCATTCTTCCCCTTTTGGTGATGGGTGTCAGAGGATGGCCCATTTCTTTGCTAATGGCCTTGAAGCACGCTTGGCCGGCACCGGGGTAGGAACTCAGCTGTTTTATTCTTCGTTTGCTTCCAAGAGGATCTCAGCTTCTGAAATATTGAGAGCTTACAAAGTTCAACTCTCAGCGTGCCCGTTCAAGAAGATTTTGCTAACGTTTGCTGTCAACATGATTTACAAAGCAGCAGATAAGGCGACAAGTCTTCATATTATAGATTTTGGTATCCAATATGGTTTGCCGTGGCCGATTCTAATCTATAAACTTTCAACAAGAGCGGGAGGACCTCCCAAGCTGCGTATTACAGGGATAGAGGTTCCCGAACCTGGATTCCATCCCACGGAACAGATTGAGGATACTGGTCATCGATTGGGGAAGTATTGTGAGCGGTTTAATGTTCCTTTTGAGTACCATGCCTTAGCATCAAAGAATTGGGAAACCATTCGAATTGAGAACCTCAAGATTGACCGGAATGAGATGCTCGCTGTGAACTGCTTGTTCCGGTTTATGCACTTACCTGATGAGACTGTTGAAGAGAAGAGTCCAAGGAATGAGATTCTAAATTTAATCCGAAAAATGAATCCTGGTATTTTTGTTCATTCCACTGTTAATGGATCCCACAATGGTCCCTTCTTTGTCCAACGATTCAGAGAAGCACTTTTCCACTTCTCTGCAGTCTATGACATATATGATGCTGCGGTACCCCGTGACAGCGTGGAAAGATTGATGATTGAGAGAGAGTTTTCTGGGAGGGAGGCCATGAACGTTATAGCATGTGAAGGCTCCGAGAGGGTAGAAAGGCCAGAGACATACAAGCAATGGCAGGTCCGGACTACAAGGGCCGGTTTTCGGCAGCTTCCATTGGACCGAGAGCTTGTGGGATTATTTGGGTCAATGTTGAAGGAACGGTATCAAAAGGACTTCGTGCTCGAGAAAGACAACCACTGGTTGCTTCAGGGGTGGAAGGGCCGAATCATCTATGCTTCCGCTTGTTGGGTGCCCGTTTAGGAATATTGTCCACCGTATTTTTAAGGATTATTCAAGGTTAAAAAATTTTCATCGTTTCCAATCACTTTTATGTATATATATGCTCATGTATGCTCATGTTCTTAAACTTAAGGTTTTTCTATACTATAGCTGAAAAATTAGCTTGGAACAACCCCAGAATGTTCCAAACATAAAAAAACCCTTAAAAGAGATTGCGACAGTAGGTGGTGGTTACTGTGGTCCTTCTGTAAATTTTAATTATCTAAGTATGTTTCTCTCTTAAAGTTAAAAGTAAGTGCTGGAAGCAGAAAATGGTTGGAAAGATTGAACTTCAGGGTCTCCCTCAACAAATCATTGTTAGATTATGTTGAAGTAAGAGGGTCCAGTCAGAAGCATGAGAAGCCTATTTTTCTATGCAGGCATCTTTGATGAATTAACCCCATTTTTCATTATGTTTTAATAACTCGTATACCTTCGTAGACTTAAGCCAAGTTCTCTTTTATATCAAGTTCCTAATTGAAATATTGTTATAACCTTATGAAGTAACCATTAGGGAGTAGTCAGTTGGAGAGTACTTACCGGCGTGGAAGAGGACCAAAAGGTGAAAGGCGGAAGGGAGAATTTACAGGAGGGTTCTAAGGGAAGGAAGAATCTGGAGAGAGAAAATATAGATTTTGAAGAAGGCAGGAGACTTAAGTTGCCTGCGGTTTCTGTGGAGGAGAGTGGTCTACTGGAGGCGTTCGACGATGCAGTTTCTGAGCTCTGTACCAGCTACAGATCCTTGCTTAATAAAGAAAGGAAGTCCTGTCAGCCACCTGAAGAGCCGCTTGACAAGCCACAAGGAACTAATGGTGGGAAGGATTGTGTTGAGAAACAGGGGAAGAAGAAAGAACGTGATTGATTTAAGCGCTCATTTGCTGCAATGTGCCGAAGCTCTATTATCCGGTGACAGCAGAACCGCTTATGACTTACTTACTAAAGCAGAGCAGGCTGCATTCTTCCCCTTTTGGTGATGGGTGTCGGAGGCCCATTTCTTTCCTAATGGACTCGAAGCACGCTTGGCCGGCCAAGGCACAGGAACCCTGATGTTTTATTCTTCCTTGCTTTCCAAAGGGATCTCAACTTCGGAAATATTGAGAGCTTACAAAGTTCATCTTTCAGCCTGTCCGTTCAAGAGGATATCCCTGATGTTTGCTGTCAACATGATTAACAAAGTAGCAGAGAAGGCAACAAGCCTTCATGTTGTAGACTTTGGTATTCAATATAGTTTCCAGTGGCCAATTCTTATCCATAAGCTTTCAGAAAGAACTAGGGGACCTCCCAATTTGCGTGTTACAAGGATAGGACTTCCCAAACCTGGATTCCGTCGAGTGAACAGATTGAGGATACCAGTCGTCGATTGAGGAAGTATTGTGAATTGTTTAATGTTACTTTTGAGTATCATGCCTTAACATCAAAGAGCTGGGAAACAATCCAAGTCGAAAGCTTCAAGATCGATCAGAATGAGATACTTGCTGTGAATTGCCTGTCCCGGTTTAGGTACCTACCTGATGAGACTGGAGAGACCAGTCCAAGGAATGAGGTTTTGAACTTAACCCGGCGAAAGAATCCTGATATTCTTTTTCACTCCATCGCTAAGGGATCCCACAACGGTCCCTTCTTTGTCCAGTGATTCAAAGAAGCACTTTTCCACTTCTTTGCAGTCTATGACACACATGATGCTACTATACCCGGTGACAGCTCAGAAGGATTGATACTTGAGAGGGAGTTTTCCGGGAGGAAGGCCATGAACGTTATAGCATGTGAAGGCTCCGAGAGTGTAGAGAGGCCGGAGACGTACAAGCAATGGCATGTTCGGGCTACGAGGGCCGGTTTCCGGCTGCTACCATTGGACCGAGATCTCATGGGGTTAATTGGGTCCTTGTAATACAAGGACTTCGTGCTCGAGGAAGACAGCAACAGCTTGCTTCAGGGGTGGAAGGGCCGGATCATCTATGCTTCGACTTGTTGGGTTCCGGCTTAGGAACCTTGTCCACCGCATTTTTGGAAACTCGAGGACTTTGGGAAGGAATATTCAAGGTAAAACTTTTATTATTTCCAGCCACTTCTATGTATAATTATGCTTATGCACGCTCATGTTCCTAAACTTCCTACAGGTTTTTCTGTACTATAGCTGAAAAGTTATAAGGCATTCACTTAAATAATAAATTTAGATAGCAAAAGTCTTAAGTAATAGATTGATTTAACCGAGATATTTGTGGGTTAGAGAACTTCCATTAGTATATTATTTATATTTCGAATTACTTGTACAACTTTGTATAACCCGAGTTCTCTTCTATATCAAGTCCCTAGTTGAAATATTATTATAACTTTACAAACCTAACCAATTTTTTAAAATTTTTAAATTTTTTTTAGAAAAAACCATGTTAAATATAAAATGACAATGTTTCCCTAATTAAAAAAGAAAAGAAAAGAAAAAATAGCTTTTATAGGAAACTTTTCTTCAAATAGCAATGACTAGGTTAAAAAATGAAGTATGCAGTATCATATCCTATGAACTTGGAAAGGGTTGGCTTTTGTAAGTATGCTAAGATCTTTTTCTTTGAAAGTCTTATAGTTAATCTAGGAGTCTTTGGGGTAGAATTTTAAAGATCAATTCTTGATTTTCATATTCACTTTATAAGGGGTATTCTTAAATATTTTCTATGGAATTATTATATAGACTTTTTGGTACTCTTTCGTTTTGTGGGAATAAATGAGTGTGGACAGCTTCTATTTCAAGTCAAAAATAATTGTCAATTTTTTTTTTCTGAGGGATTAGGGAATCAATTTGTTAGATATTTGGGAAATACCTTGATTTTTGTTTTAGAAAAGCTCGTGTAAGATTATTTTATTTTAAATGGTTGGATAGAGCCATTGGGAATCCCGACGTTGTGGGGTTCCCCAAACCCACCCCTACCCTGGGGCACTTTTTCTACGATTAATTATTTTTGTTTTTGAGAGGAGCATGGTTTTAAAGGCTTTACTTCGTTAGGTCCGAAACAGGAGTTTCCTTGGGTATATATCTCGGTTTTTTGTCTCATGCATGCAATAAAATTGTCATACTTCGTCGATAGCAAGATAAGTAGAAAAGGTATGAGCGTAAATGACTGTCATCTTTTGGGTTCTAACTTGTTAATTCTACATTTGAAATTTGTGCACATATGATCCTATAGTAGTTCTATATTTTTGCCAAGTTTTGCATTGGCATTGTCATGGGGCTTGTGCTGATAACAACAACAATTTTCAACCATTGTTACTCACTGAAAGAAATAGTGGTATTAAAAGGTGTACATGTCGAACAAGTAATATAATAATAAGTAAAATATCGTCTCATAGAGACTGGTAATTACTTAACTAACTAATTACTAAAGGTAAACAATTCCTAAAATTTATCTAATAAACCGAATTGATGGAAAATAAACTAAACAATTGAATTTAAGAAAAACTTAATAAACGAAATATGTTAGAGCATCCAATTTCACTTAACTACTAGGTACAAATGTAGTTCATTTATGCTTGCAAGATTGATTCTATTCATGTGATAAGTTATAGTTGCACATTACATGAAAAAACTACATATTATCTCATGTTAGTCTCAAATATGCAAGTCAAATCATTTGAATGGTACTTAATCATTAAAATCCATGATATGCATTTTGCATAAATAGAATATCTTATAAAACACTATAATAATAACATTCATACCATTATAATCAAGTTACATCATAACTCTAATAAATTAGACTAAAACATAGAATATGTACAAGCAAAAATAGTGCAAGAAATTGAACAAAACATTCTTTGAATTAAAAACACAAAAGTTGTCATCAATACGTCTTCAATTCACAGAAATATTACACAAATCTACGCAGGGAGGAGAAGTTTTTTAAAAAAGGGGAAGAACACGAGCCGACACGCGCCACTGCCATGCATTGCCGTACACTCCGATTTGCTAGAAATTGCTAGAAAGTGTAGAGGAAGGTGTCTTGAGTGCTGATCTGTAGAGAAATCACTCCGATTTGCCACAGAAGCATGCAGATTTGACGAAATAAAGCCCAAATGGCATTTGCCCTTCTTTGTCAGAAACCACCATGAAACTGCACACAAATGCCACAGAACGACCGGAAATTGCACTCAGATGTAGGATATGCTCCCTTCTCCCTAGAAAATACTCAAATATGGCTACAAAAAGCTCTCTCTTCTTCATCGAAAAACGCCGAACGGCGAAGTTCGCCGAAAACGCTGGACAAAAGTGGTGTTGGGTCTATTGTCACCCGACCCTCGACCTCTTCGCTCGACACTCAGCGGATGCCTTTCAGTTGGCCTTTCTCAATAATACACTCTTTCCTCTGTTCGACAATAGCTCACTATTTGGTCCCTCTCCCTCACAATTCGGCGTCCTTTTCTTTGTTTTTCTTTATTTTCTCCTTACACACTTGCACAATAGCTGTCTTTTTCTTTTTCTTTGCTTCCCATGCGGTTTCTCTCTTTTCTTGCTTCTTTTCCTCCATTTTTGTCTATTTTGGGTTTGTTGCATGAAATAAAAAAATATACAAAAATGTAAAGAAATACAAATATACGTTAGCAAATCTAACATTAGATATTGCCTAAAGTAATTAAAAAAACCCTATAAAAACTAGAGTTATCAAAAGGGTTGCTGCTTCTTCTTCTTCTTCTTCCTTTTTTTTTTTTTTTGTTAACACTAGTTTGTAGGAGGAAAATATTATAAGAAATATAATGAGTTAATATAATATGAGACACATTTTGGATTTAAATATGTCCTTTCACTATGTAAGAAAAAAATATTTTCTATTCAGTCCAGATGGGAAGGGTTTCTCTCTCAAGATATTGAAATGTTCAATTATAAATTAAATTCAAATGATTATATAATTTTTATTTTATAAAATGAAATACATACCCTTCTTTACAAGCCATTTTTAAGAAGAAATGATTTTCTTAACTTTGTGAAAAATTTAGGTTTAGGAGATGACACCCTTCGGACACAAAGGATGAAGTATAATATTCATATCAAAATTTGTAACCAATATTATTTGCAAGGAAATTTATTAAGAATGATGTGAAGATTATCTCACATTATTTAACTATACAATCTTATGGATTAAAATATATATTCCTCCATTGATCTTTCTTAACAAAACATCTAATAGTAGACATAAAATATAATTTTATATAGTCTTTCTACCAAAGCCAAATCATCTGGATCGTGTTCAAGAATTTTCTTTCTTTTCTAGGTTCCTCACGTTGTTTAGAAAGGGATAGAAACATGCGTTAATTGTTTGAACATTTTAAATCATATCGCATTAGCACATGGACTAAAAACAGATTCAAATTTGGCAAGGAAGGTTCTAGTTGGTTTTGAGTAGTTTTACAAGGTCAAATATTTGGTTGATGGATAAATGTATTGATAGACATAAGACTTGTTTAGTTAGTGAGACAGTATAGATTATTAGGAGATATTTTTGCTTATGACAAAGATGGCAATTGTTTGAGTTGTTATTGTCATTGTTGTTATTTGCATTGGCCTCCTTTAGAATAAATTCTTACATAGTAATCTAGTTGGGGAGATATATATGGACCTTTCTCACAATTTCATCCTTAGAGGAAGGTGTAGTTTTTTTTGGTATACATAAGTCTTTTATTGGATGAAATAAGCTTAGCAATAATGATATGAAAAGTTCATAAAGAGTTTTCTTATTGTCGATTTTGCTTAGTCTAAAAACAACCATACTTTGTTCACAAGGAGACATTGTACTATTTGTTGTCTTATTAATTTATTAATGATATATTGATTACCAAAAATGATAGCTTTGCCATATCAACTTCACTTTTCATATGAAATACTTTGCCATATCAATCAAAGTTCTTTGATCATCAAATAGTATTTATCTTAACTAGATAAGTACACGTTGGAGCTTATTTTTTGTGTAAGTTTGTTAGGTCTAGAGCCTATCATAATTCCAATGGAGTAGAATATAAAAGTCCCTAGTTGAAGCATGATGCTAGTGTGGTTGTTAAACAACATGGCCCCTCCTTGACAATTTTGCTCCATTTTAAAGATTGGTATGTAAGCCCATTTACTTAACAAATATAAGGCCAAATATTATCTATTTTGTATAGCTTTTGAGTCAATACTATATGCATACTTAAAAGCAATTACATATGGAGGCAGCAATGAGAGATTTAAGATATACCTTAATAGGCACATAGAATGGGACCTTTCCTTTTCTTTGTCATCTAGATTCAAGCATGTAACTCTTTGAAATGATCCACTACGCTTTTATGTTCTACTTGGGAGTTCATTAATTTAGTGGAAGACAAAGAAATGACCCATTGTATTGAGGTTATTTGTTGAGGCTAAGTATAGAGCTATGTTGAGTACATCATGAGGTATTACTTGGTTATATAGCCTATTTCAAGATCTTGGCATCATCCTTAATCTACAATATGCACATTTTGGACTTGATGGCCAAAATTTGCTAGTTTATCCACTATTGAATTCACTTCCTTGTATATGTGTTTAATTGTAGTATAAGGAGGGAGCAATCTAGCATTGGCAAATAACATATTTTAAGTGCCTTGGTGGTTTCTGCTATTGTAGCATATATTGTACTAAATAATAGAAGTCTAACTCTGTATGTTGTTGTATCTAATTCCTTTTGTGACATGTGCAAAGTCCTGTAAGTAAGGCATAGGCCTCTGCATGTGCATTACTTCTCATGCCAAACTTTGCTGCAAATGCCCATATGATTCTCCCTCCTATGCTCTATTTGATTACTTCACCTTGTGTGCTATTTTTGCTTTTGCTAGATCCATCAACATTGAGCTTTAACTCACTAATTGGTGATGATTGCCACCTTATCTAGTTTCCTCTCCTTAATATAATCTATTTGATAGGTATTCTTAAATTATTTAGTAGCACAATGTGATCTAACAAACTTGCTTGAGTATCAACTAGAAAAGATGGAGATATTTGAAATAGCTAATGATTAACATCTTTATAAATTTTGTTTGGAGATATTGGTGTGCCCTTGTGTTTAGCTGCATTCCTCTCCAGCCACAACCTCCATGCTATCTGGCTCCCTACAATTGCGATGGTGGCTCTGTATTGATTATTCCATGCTACTTTTGCAAACGAAGAGTTAAGTAAAGCATATAGAAGTTAACCACCAATATGCACAAGAGAAGATGCATGAGGGATTGATATGTGCTTGCCACATTATAACTATTGAAGTAGCTTGCAAACTTATTGATGAAAGCTTTTTGCAATAGGCACCGTCATTATCTTTTTTCTAAGTTTGGAATATTTTACTTTGTTTGACATCCCCGTCAATGGGTACAAGTCACCGGGGTGATCCGTCCTCAGACGACAGTGAGTACTCGGAGACGGTTTTCAAGTTCATACTGCCAGATACTCATGGAAGGGAACATAGAGGATAAACCCTTTCTGTTATACGACCCGCTTGAACTCCGA
The DNA here is from genome assembly GCA_028551395.1 of Casuarina glauca. Classification (NCBI taxonomy): domain Eukaryota; kingdom Viridiplantae; phylum Streptophyta; class Magnoliopsida; order Fagales; family Casuarinaceae; genus Casuarina; species Casuarina glauca. Next base: position 25,599,060 of record CM052352.1, on the reverse strand, counting down.
GTGACCGAGAAATCGTTCTACGATGCTATTGGAGAGAAATATCCTCCTTCCCCTAGTCAAAACCGTCCACCACCTTGGATCAATCACAACACTAAGAGCCCTGATGATGTTCCTTCTGGAAGTAGTTCTAGTGATTACAGGCCTAGGAATAGTTCTAGCACTAGGACTAACAATGATCATCGGGGATTCGGAGATCCTGGTGGGGACAAGTCCTCTTTATCCCAACCTGACGTTCCAGGCAAATTTGTTTTCATGGCAAGAAGAACGGAGTTTTGGGCCGATCGGTCTAAAGGGGTGACGAACAATATTGGTGATGAGAAAAAGCTTTTGATTCAGAGCTTTTTCACTAATAGTAAATCTCCATCACAATTTAGAAAAGGGTTAGAGGAAGCTGGGAAGTTCCTTCCTGGGGGTAATCAGTTGGAGAGGACTAAGGCGTTACCACAGAGGAAGAGAGAGGACTATAAGATGGAAGGCGAGAGGGAGAATTTACCGGGGGGATCGAGGAGAATAAAGAATTATGAGAGGGAAAATATAGATTTTGAAGAATGTAGGAGACTTAAGCAGCCTGCAGTTTCTGTGGAGGAGAATGATCTACTGGAGAGGTTCGAGGATGCACTTTCTGGGGTCTGTGGTAACTACATGTCCTTGCGTAACAAAGAAAGAAAGTCCTCTCAGCTACCAGAGAAGCCGCACAAGGAGCCACAAGGAGCTAGTGGTTGGAAGGCTAAGGCTGAGAAGCAGAGGAAGAAGATCGCGGTTGATCTAAGCGCTCTTTTGTTTCAATGTGCCCAGGCTGTCTCATCCGGTGAAAGTAAAACTTCCAATGACTTGCTAAAGCAGATCAGGCTGCATTCTTCCCCTTTCGGGGATAGCTGTCAGAGGATGGCCCATTTCTTTGCTAATGGCCTCGAAGCACGTTTGGCCGGCACCGGCATAGGAACTCAACCGTTTCATTCTTCCTTTGCTTCGAAGAGGATCTCAGCTCTTGAAATATTAAGAGCTTATAAAGTTCATCTTTCCTTTTGCCCGTTCATGAGGATTTCGCTGATGTTTGCTGTCAGCATGATCGAGAGCTCATGTGGTTATACAGGTCAATGTTGAAGGAATCTTATCACAAGGACTTCGTGCTCGAGGAAGACAACCACTGGTTGCTTCAGGGGTGGAAGGGCCAAATCTTCTATGCTTCCTCTTGTTGGGTGCCGGCGTAGGACGTCCACCATAATTTTGAAGACTTTGGGATGGATTATTTGGGGTAAAATTTCCATGGTTTCTAGCTACTTTTATGTATAGATCTGCTTAAGTACGTTCATCATCTTGTACTTTCTATTGACTTGGCTATATTATTGCTAAAAACTTAACTTGCAAGAACCACAAATTGTTCCAGATAAAAGACTCTTTTAAAGCAACTTGTAACAATAGGTGATGGTGAGTGTATTACTACTAGCAAAAAGAAAAGATGAAGTAGCTTTCCACGAATTTCAATTATCTAAGAATGTCTATTTCATGAAATTGGAATTAAAAACTAAAAGCAGATATGGCAGGACAAGTTGAACTTTAATGTCTCTCCTCAATGAATGGTTCCTGTGTTGTGTTGACGTAAGAAGGTCGAGTAGGAAGAATTAGAGTCCTATTTTTTTTAAGTAGGCACCATTGATGAACTAGTAAATATATATAATGAAAACAAAAAATTTACTTTCCTAAATGTATATTATATTCTTATGTTATTCTTCAAGTTTCGAGAAAATCCTTTTGGATTGAAAAATTATAAGGTAGTTTTTTGAATAATAAACTTAGATAGGAAACATTTTACGGAATACATTTATTTAACCAAGATATCTGAGGGTTAGAGAACTCCCACTAGTGTATTCTTTCATCATTTTTATTTTTTAAACTAACTTACATAATTTTGTAGACTTTGTCTATAAGCCAACAATTTAGTGGCAAGATTATTGGTGAACAACTCTAAGGTTTTGGATGTAACCAAAATTTCTAATTGAAATATTATTATAACTTTATGGATGTAGCCAAAATTTGAAAACAACTATGTTTGTTTGAGATGCCATTAAGTCTCATTGATCTCTTGCCATTTACGTCCTTTCTTTGTTTGTTCTTGCTTACAATGCCCACCCCTCTGAGATATCCTTTTCCACCAATTGCTTGATTGTCTACTTGGCTCCCACGTTCTGCATCATGCCACCTTCATTGGATGAGACCTTGGCAGCAAGGTCTGTTTTGGAAAATTGTTCATGTTTCCAATCTTTATCATCTCACGCCTTTTCCATCACAAACAATCTTTTGCATTAATGTCTTAGAGTAAGTTTTTCATTGTAATGAAAACAAAGGCCTTGTGCTTTCCTATTCATCAATTCCGTTAAGGTCATACACCTACTAGTGGTCCTAGTCTTGCCCCCAAGCTTTGTGATGATTCTAACTTCCAAACATTTGGTTCAAGCTCATTGAAGTGGTGCCTAGCATCATACAAATGAACCAATCCAATTGCTGAGGATAAAGTTAAAGGTCTACCTACTTGTACATCCACCCAAACTACTTCTTTTAAACCACTGATGAAGCACAAAATTTGTTGTTCTAGCATTAGCTTACCAACTCTCAACACTAACTTTGAGAACTTTGCATAGTAGTCTTTGAATGAACCATTCTACTTCAATTGGATTAGTTCTCCAAAGTGAGTTTGAAACCTTGTGAGGTTGAAGTGCTCCTTAATCTTTTGGGTAAATGTTTCCCATGAGAGATCTTGGCCTCTATGCTCAACTTTTTGCACTCTATACTAGACTAGTGCATTACCTTCAAGGTTTCATGCAATAAGCTTCACATTTTCCTCTTCCTGCAGCTTATAAAATTCAAAATACTGTTATGTTTTGCAAATCCAATCAAATAGTTTATCACCACCATTGTAATGAGGGAAATCAAACCGCATCCCTTGGGAACAATTTCCATCATCTACATTTTGTCCACCATTACGATTGTCATTGCCTTCAGTTCGGTGTGATGACTCCCCATCTCATTCTCTATCATTGTTAGAGTGAGTGTTCTCCATCAATCTTTGTAGCATTTCCATGATCTCATCAAAGCATTTATTGTCCTTCATAGCCTTTTAAGCCATTTTAGCTTTGATCTTTTCAAATTGTGCATCCTCTATGGATGGTTCAATAACTTTTTTTTATGCTAAGATGTTACATGCTCGTAAAACAGAATGCGTAATAGGACTGACTATTGGAAAGTTGTCCCAAGTTTACCAATTTTTCCCTTTACATGGATGACCTATGGTTGCTATGCAAAATCAAAACAAGAAATTTAAGGGAATATTTTCATTAAATGACAAGGAAACTCATAAAACTGGAAAACAAATATAATTTCTTCATTGCCTTCATTTATGGACCTTGCCTCTATTTCTACTTATATTTTCTCATCCTTCTAAAGGAAAGATTTCCTAGTCCATAATTGAATTATACAAATTAGCAAAATTATTCAAATTAAACTCATTTAAGAAAATCCGACCATCCCCTAAGTTATGGTTATAAATTAAGGAACCCAACTTTGGAAGATATCCTATGCTCATTGTATTCAAATTTTAATTCAAATTGTTATTACCTTTCTTGTTGAGATGCCATTAAGTATCACTGATATCTAGGCATTCACATCTCTTCTCTTTTTTTTTTTTTTTTTCTTGCTTACAATGCCCACCCCCTGGAGATTTTTTCTTCTACCAGCTGACTTGATTGTCTATGTGGCTCCCACATTTTGCGTCAGGTAACAAAAGGGAAATGGAGTAAAGAAAGGGACGGATAGACCTAAAAACTGAATCAATCAAAACTTGACCATAAACCAATCAAAAATAGGTAGGATTTTATATTAGTAAGGTCTTAGTAATGAGGGATATGGAAATTCTGAGTACTTACCGACTTGAGAGAAGGTTTCGTGTCTTAGCCACTAGCCTTTGCCTTCTTTTGGAATTGGTGTTTTAAATTCAGTAATTAAGAAAGAAGTACTTAAATATATATTAAGAAATTAAATTAAAATATTAAAAAAGATATAATAACTTTTATTTAACATGCTTCCTTTATCTTGAATATGAGTCAATTTAAAAAAGATAATATGGAATAATGGGAGGAAAATGAAAAATTCATTGTTAAGAAAGGGACAATTATCTCGTGCTTTTCAAGGCTCGAGATTCACAATATCTCACGTAAACACCAAAAGGACAACCCTTATATCCCCAACCTCCAATTGACACCTCCAAAAGCCAAACTGAGTGGATCGTTATCTACGGAAACAACATAGCTTTCTATTTGCTTTTAAGGTTTTACAGCTAGCCTCCCTAATTTCTAAAACTGTTGACAAAGCTTTAGAGAGAAATTGGCGTAAGATCCTATAAACTGGAGTGTTAGCTGTAGGATTAATCAACTCCTTTTTTGACAAGCTATTGACATATCTAACAAGAGTTCGGCAGCAGCTGACCCTCGTTGTCGTATCACCCGGAAGTTCTCGTTGACATGTATAAATAACCATGTTCTATTAAAATAATAATAAATAAATAAAAGACGAATAGCAAATAAAAAAATACTATTGCATCACTAATCCACATAACATAGTTGGGAAGAAAAAGTCAAAATCAAGAATAAGACTCTATATTTTGGATAATATAACCCAATAAAACAGTATTCATTAAGGGGAAAACAAGAAAAAGAAGAAGAGAAGAAATAATAAGAGTAGAACCAGAAAAGAAAGAATTTTCTGAACATTGAATCAACTTTGAGTTTTTGTCTTTTGTGTTAGTTTCATAGTTTTTTTTTCTCGCTCGTTCGCCTTAAAAAAAAAAAAGGAAGAAAATAATGAAAGTGGAGATACAACATAAGAAGAGCTAGAAAAAGGAAAGGGCTTTGGAAAACAAAAGTGAATACGTTAAAAAATTGAAGTGTGCTATGTCATATTCGATGAATCTAATATTGCAAGGGTCGGGCTATTATATTGATCTCTATCTTTGAAATTTTTGTAGTTAGTCTAAGAATTTTTGGATTTGAACTTTAGAAGATTGGTTTTCCAGTTACTTTACGGGAATTAATTTACTACATATTTGGGGGCCACCTTGGTTTTTGGTTTAAAAAAGCCCATGCAAGGTTGTTTTATGTTTATGGTTGGATAGCGCCCCGTCACCCCCATACCCGCCTCCCTCCGTGGCGGACAAAGATCGAGGTACTCAAAGGCTTACCTCGATATGTCCTAAACAACTGTTTCCCTGAAGATATACGTCAATTGTTTTGTCTCATGCGTGCAAAAAATTATCAGACTTCGTCCATAGTAGGATCATCAGAAAAATAATCAGTTCTACGATTTTTGGAAACTATTGGTAAACTGTCATTGTCATTGGCCTTGTGAGGAAACTCTTGGTCATTGAAAGAAAGATGTATTAAAAGGTTCACTTCCTTTTTCTGTTTAACACTCTTTAGAAAAGAAGAAAATATCATAATATGTAAAGAATATAATAAGTTATGATGTTGAGAATATAGGATATACATTAGATTTAAACATATCCTCTAGTTTTGCATGAAGAAATATTTTATATGAGATCTCAATCAAAGTAGGAAGGGTTTCTCACTTGGTGGCATTATGTGACTCCGATTGTATGGCATGTCCCATGTGAAAACATTTGATTATTGGGTATTATATCAAGTTTCGTAATTCATTGATCTCTTGAAAGATGAACAAGCAATTTATGGTACCCCTGTCTTTGGCAAAAGCCGAGTATTGCACTATGGCATTCATAGCCTATAAGATCATTTGGGTCATTTTCTTACTTTGAGACCTCTTTAATCTTAGATTATGTTTTCCATTATATTTTGATAACAAAGCTATTAGTTATCTAGAGATTGATTGTCATTATGTATGCAAAAACCTATAAAACAACCCCATTCATATCCATTCAATTCACACATTCTATCAACATATTGAGCTTTCAACTATGGCAATTGGCAGATTTCATCTCTTGTCTAAGTTTGGAGTATTTAATTTACATACATCTCTAACTTGTTGGAAAGTATTAAGGGCCAATACATAAGCCACACGCTGCTCAACATTTCAATTATTCTACTATTTTATTCCATCATTATTTGTTGGGCATTCTAAATAACACAAACCCTTCAGGCGATCAAAAGCTACTGTCTTCCGTTCCCAACGTATAGTGGCTGCCATAGTTACTTTCATATTCCTTTCTGCTGTTTTTCATTACGCCGGATAAGTATGGAAAATAACGGCAAGGATAAACCCTGCCTTTATGGCCCACTTGATGGGTACTCCACCTCAGAGGCTGACGTTCCAGGACAATTTGTTTTCCAGGCCAAACGATTAGGCTCTTCAATCGATTGCTCTAAGGATGTGACGAACAGTATTGGTGATGAAACAAAGCTTTTCGCTCAGAAAATTTTCACTTATAGTGAATCTCTTTTACAATATAGAAAAGGGTTCGAGGAAGCTAGCAAGTTCCTTCCCAGGGGTAATCAGTTGGGGTTGCCAGAGAGGAAGAGTGAGGACCATAAGGTAGAAGTTGATGTTTGAACGAGAGTTCATAGCAAGGGAGGCCATGAATGTTATTGCATGTGAAGGCACTTCGAGGGTTGAGAGGCCTGAGACGTACAAGCAGTGGCATGTCCGGAAGATGAGGGCCGGCTTCAGGCAGCACCCGGTGGAACATGAGCTCCTGACCTCGTTGAAGTCGAATACGAAGGCATGGTACCATAAAGATTTTGTGGTTGCCGAAGACAATGGGTGGGTTATTCAGGGATGGAAGGGCCGTATTCTCTATGCTTTCTCTTGTTGGGTGCCGACATAGGATCCTTGTACAGGATGCTTGAGATTGCTTTGCAGCTGGGGTTTGATTGTCATGAGGAACACAGAAGAGTCGACACTGATGATCGAGAGCTGCATTCTGTTGTAGGAGACAAGAGTTGAACTTAATTTAGAGACAGATGATGTGGAAAATAGTTCGGTTGTAGATCATCTTTTGTAAATGTGGTATTAATCACTTTAAATTGTGGAATTATATTTTCTAAATATGACAATTAATGCGTTTTCATTCATTTTTACGGTTTTGATGTAGATGTTTTGTTGCAATTAAATTGGCTATTAGCTCACTTGTTCGGACTTTTGTGCTTTTTTAATAAAATGAGACAGAGAGAAAACTAGAAGTGTATAATAAATAAATACTAGCACAAACTATTAAAAATCGTGGTTATAACATATTGCCAACATTTTGACATATTATCTCTTTTATATATTAAATATTAGTTTTAAAGGAAGAGGTTATAGTATTAGTGTTAGGTTAAACAGCAACATTTTGTCATGCAAGGATTCCATGTCAACATTTCACTTCATTACTTGTGGATTGTTCAATGTTTGCGACGAACAAGTATATTAAAACAATGATGGTTCTACATTATCAATATTTTTAATAAATATGAATGTAAGAACTTAAAAAAGAAAAGAAAAGAAATATTGAGTAGGAAAATGTTTTACTATTAACGAGTTAAAGAAATGAAGTACGTTGCATCATTTTCCATGATTCTACTATTGCGAAAGGGCTGGGCTATTTTATTGATCTTTTTCGTTGACATCTCAGTAGTTGATCTAGGAGCTTTTGGACTCGAACTTAAAAAATTAGTTTTCCATTTTGATAATCTTAAATTTTTTGGATGGGATTATCATATAGACTTTTTTAGACTTTTTTAGACTTTTTTTTATTTTTTTATTTCTATAGTTGAAACAAGGGAGTGGGGACAGCTTAGATTTGAAGATAAAAGATTATTATGTAATTTTATTTTTAAGGGGTTGGGGAATTAATTTCTTAAATATTTGGGAGCCATTTTGGTTTTTGGTTTAAAAAAGCCCATGTATGATTATTTTATTTTAGACGGTGTGCCTAGGGCTCCCTTCCCCCTCAGGCCCCTGTATCTATGATTAATTATTTTTGCTTTGAAAAAGAATGAGATTATCACGGATTAACTTTGTTACCTCCTAAATGAGTGCTTTCCAGCATATATGTCTTTCTTTTGCTTCATACGTACAATAAGAAAATCACACTAAGTATCAATGCAAATAATTGTCATTTTTTGGGCTCTTAACTTCTAGGTTAATTCAGTCAATCCATTACCAACCTAATGAATCTAATTGCGGTTTGAAGTCTCCTTTACTTAGGACCTTTGAGTTTGACATCCATCTCTTTGACCAATTGAAAAAAAAAATTGTTAATTCTATATTTGAATGCTCCGTACATTTCATTCCGTAGTTTTTTTTTTTTTTTTCTCTTTTTGAAAGTTTAGCTAAATTAGTGTAGGGATAACAACACTTTTCAGCCGATGTTAGTCATTGAAAGAAACATGTACTATTAAAAAAAACTCTCCTCTATAAGCTAATTTTTAGAAAGAAAATTGGCTATCTTGACTCAAAACTTAGAAAGTGACATTCATGATACATGAGAAATGTTGCATGATCTTTATATTGAAGTTCGTAACTAATATTGACTATAAGAAAGCTTGGAAAAACGGTATAATGATAATTATGCATTATTTAAATACTAAATAATGAACCCAATTATGAACTTTTTCAACAAAATAACTTACAGTGGTAAATAGAGGATATGTATAGGTCCGTACAGTCTTTCCATAAAAGCCAAATCGTCCGGATTGAGTACGAATCCAAAGGGGGTCGAAGCATTTTAGATTACATCGCACTAGCTGATAGACCAATAGAAGGTCCAAATCTGGCACGGCTAGGTTCCAGTTGGTGTTAAAAGCCACTCGGGAGTTTCAGCAGGCGTTCTTTGAAACATCCGCTCTTAATGTTTAGTAATAACAAAAATGGGATGAACATCCTAAAAGACAGTAATTTGTAAAATATTGGTGACTCATCGTACAGACCACTGTCTGTGTCGCAAAGCCGCTTAGTGTTGTTGCCGGGGTCGGGGTTTAGTCCTTCACAATATCTAGTTGGTTTTAGTTTCTATACCACATTTGAGCGATCTCTGCAACTTCACGTAAACCTGCTTCTTTCTGGCGGATGCAACGGCTTATACCAGAGGTTCTTGAACTTCCAACATGTTCTTTTTCGTTCTCTTTCGTAGCGAAGCTTTATTCATGTCTTCCTTGTAGATACATCTTTGTTTTTTATCTGGTTTTATATGTAGTTCAATCTTTACTTGCTCAGGGACTCGGATTCTCGGTTTGGTAGTATAACTTCTATGGATCCTGCGTTTGCTGCGTCGCTGGATTTCGTAAAAAATGCTTCGGCCGACAATGACCAAGCCATTTTTCCCAATTCCAATCAATGCCCAGATCTTTTAAACGAGAAGAATTTCCATGTACCCTCCTCGAACCTTAACTTCCTTCAAAGACCATGCCTTTCACCTAACCTGGGTTACAGCGATTCCATACCGCCGAGACATGTGGCCCACGCGGCGGAGTCATATGCTCCTTACGCTAGCGATAACTTGTGCGCACCGTCTGCGTTTAGGTATTCGGAGGGACTATCGTCCATAGACGACGGGAAGTTATCTGGAACGTTGCGGGAGTACATAAGCCAGATACTTCTGAAAGAAGACATAGAGAGCAAGCCCACCATGTTTTACGATCCTTTGGACCTCCGAGCTACCGAGAAATCGTTCCATGACGCTCTTGGTGAGAAATACTCCTCCAATCTATACCAGGAAGTACCTTATATCAATCACAATATAGGGAGCTCCGATGTTTATTGTGGAAGCAGTGGTGGTGATCATTGTATTGGCCGTAATTCTAGCACTAAAAATACTTCCGTTCCAGACTGGGTAAGTGATGTTGAGTTATACAAGTCTGTTAAGAATTTGCCGACACAATTCCCCCACAATGGATCAAAGCACACATACGCACACACGCCAACACAAGAGATTTTAAGGGTTCGGACCAACAATGTCCTACTCCCTCTTCTTCCACTAAAAGATTCAACTATTACAACTTCAGTCTTTTGACAGAGAAAAGACTGAGAAACTCTCTCAACTTTAGCTTTGTAATACTCAGCAAATAACCCAACACTTGGTTATTAGTATTACCGCTTAGGTTCTTCTATATCCCCTAGGGACTACATAGACTCCTTTTTATAGGCCTTCTAACTCCCACAAGTTGGTTCTCTAACCAATGTGGGACACACAATTATTCTCTTCTAATTTCTGTGGGACAGGAACTTTTTCCTTTCCCAATCCATGTAAAACATGGACTCCTAAATCATGCGAAACTCCTTTGAGAGTTCGAGTCGCATCCAACAATTCCTCCCTCGACGAAGAAATCTCAAACACCTTCACATCTTCAGAAAACTTCACGCGCCTGTTTTCTTTGGTCTTCTTGTGCTTGGATAGAATTCTCGTCGGCTTCATTGCTACGTTGTCTTCACTTTTCTTCTGAATAGCTTGAGCATCAAGAAAATAAATATTCTTGCCTCTTCTCTTCCTACCTTGAAGAACAACTTTGCCGTCCTTGAATATCTTGAGCCAATCACCTCTTCCAGTGTATGAATACCCACGTGTAGCTAACTCTCCCACAGCTATAACATTGTAGCCACAAGATGGTACATACCTCACATTCTGCAAACTCTTGACATCACCATTATGAAGCTTGAATCTGACAGTGCCAACACCTTCAATCTTCATCTTCTCTTTGTCTCCCGCAATGATGTTGCCAAGATCCCCTCCTTTCTTCAAGATATCAAAACAGGCTTCTTCCCTACATATATGAGCACCTGCAGCGGAATCCAACAACCATTTGTCACTCGTTATATGTGACCTCCCATCTTCCAAAGGCAATGGAAGAATCTCAGAATCATCTGCAGCACAGATCTGTAAGTTCGAGTCCTCATCTTTCAACTTCTTAAGCTCTGCAAGATCTTCTAGCATTTTCCTACAATTTCCTCTTATGTGACCCTTCCTTTTGCAATAATAGCATTCTTTATCTTCATGAGGATTTCTCTGCCTCGACTTAGACCTGTCTCTCGAGCTACTTCTACCCCTTGGAGTCCTCCCTCGAAAAGAACTCCCTACAGCCAACACTGATGCCTCACGATCTTCATTCTTTTCTCCCATTAATCTCTCATTATCATGTAATAATGTAGTCACATCATCCATTGTTAGTGTCGTCTTGCCCACCAACAAAGATTGAACAAAGGACTTATACGATTTTGGCAAAGACGATAATAAAAGTAGAGCCTTCTCTTCTTCTCTCATCTGTTCTTCACTACTTAACAAATGAGATAATTTTGCATCTACCTTTTCAAAATTATTCACATGATCATGGAGATTCATACCTTCTTCCATCTTCAACGAGTAAAGCTCCATCTTGAGACATAGCTTGTTCGTCAACGATCGCGATGCATAAACACTCTCCAACTTCTTCCATAAATCTGTAGGTGTCTCTTCATTCAACACCTTGTGCTTGATGTTTGGAGAGATCATCATTCTAATCGTACTTAAGGCCTTCCTTTGTTTTTGCTTCCATATCTTCTCCCCCACACCATCTGGCTTTTCTTCCTCCAGAGCCTCTTCAAGACCTTGTTGTACTAACAGATCTTGTATACTAACTTTCCACAAATTGAAATCACTCTTGCCATCAAACAAAGGAACACCATACTTAATCTCATCCATAATAGCAAATACTTCTACTTCTACCAGATCACTACTCAACAAAAATAAATCCACAAGCTGTGCTAAGAAACACCCAAAATAGATCTGACCTGATAGAGTGACCAATCAAACTGCTGATCGTGTAGAGCACGATCCTCCCTCAACTGTTGACGTTGCGCAATCTGCCTTGACCCGTACCTTGCCTTGCCCAGAGTCTCAACCCATGCTCCGATGCCACTTGCCGACACAATTCTCCCACAATGGATCAAAGCACACATACGCACACACGCCAACACAAGAGATTTTAAGGGTTCGGACCAACAATGTCCTACTCCCTCTTCTTCCACTAAAAGATTCAACTATTACAACTTCAGTCTTTTGACAGAGAAAAGACTGAGAAACTCTCTCAACCTTAGCTTTGTAATACTCAGCAAATAACCCAACACTTGGTTATTAGTATTACCGCTTAGGTTCTTCTATATCCCCTAGGGACTACATAGACTCCTTTTTATAGGCCTTCTAACTCCCACAAGTTGGTTCTCTAACCAATGTGGGACACACAATTATTCTCTTCTAATTTATGTGGGACAGGAACTTTTTCCTTTCCCAATCCATGTAAAACATGGACTCCTAAATCATGCGAAACTCCTTTGAGAGTTTGAGTCGCATTCAACAAAGTCCTCTTTCTCACAGGCTTCTGGTTTTATTAACAGTTCTTTCCGGCCCAATTCGCAGCTCAGCAGTGGCTCACAGTTTTTATCTTGTCAGTTGAACACCGTGGGTAACATAGGTGAAAGCAAGGAGGTTTTGGCTCAGAAAAATCTTACTGATACTGAATCTGCGTTGCAATCTGCATTGCAGTTTAGTAGAGGTTTAGAGGAGACTAGCAAGTTCCTTCCTGATGGTAATAAGTTGTTTACTGATTTGGAGACGTGCATAGTATCAGCAGGGTTAAAAGGTCAGGATCAAAAGGAAACATTCACAGGGGAGGATGGGGGTGTGAGAAAGAACTCACTGGATTGGCTGACGTTAAGGAAGAATCATAGGAGGGATTATGTGGTAGAAGAAGAAAAGAGGAGCAATAAGCAGTCTGCAGTTTATGCGGAAGAGTGTGAGTTGTCCGAGAAGTTTGATGAAGTCTTGCTTTCCACTGGACCTCCTCTGCTATGCGTTGATGATAATAATGAACCCTTGCAGAATAAAGCAAGCAGGCTGTTGCGGCCAAATGGGCATCAGCAAGGGACTAATGCTCCGAAGAGTCGTGCCAAGAAACAGAGCGGAAAGATGGATATGTTTGATTTGAGAACTTCTTTGACTCGCTGTGCACAAGCTATTTCAGCAGGTGACTGTAGAACTGCAAACGAGACGCTGAAGCAAATTAGGCAACATTCCTCCCCACATGGAGATGGGTCACAGAGGTTGGCGCATTTCTTTACCAATGGCCTTGAGGCGCGCATGGCTGGCACTGGGACTGGAACTGAAACCTATGATTTTTCCTGTATTTCCCAAAGGCTCTCAGCTTCTAAAATCTTCAAAGTTTATGCAGACATTGCTTCAGTCTGCCCTTTCAAGATGGTTGCACTATTCATTGCCAGCAAAATGATATATAATGTCATGGAGAAAGCAACAAGTCTTCATATAATAGACTTTGGTATTGGATATGGTTTTCCTTGGCCAATTCTAATTCATAAACTTTCAAAAAGAGTTGGAGGACCTCCCAGTCTACGAATTACAGGGATAGAATTGCCCCAACCAGGATTCCGTCCAATAGAGAAAATTGAAGAAACAGGTCGTTACTTGGCTAAGCATTGCAAGCGCTTGAATGTTCCTTTTGAATACCATGCTTTAGCATCACGGAATTGGAAAAGCATCCAAATTGAGGACCTCAAGATTGATAAGAATGAGATGCTTGCTGTTAACTGTTTTAACAGATTTGAAAGCCTTCGAGATGATGCAGTTGAAGGGATGAGTCCATGGGATACGGTTTGGAAGTTAATCAGAAGGATGAATCCTGATATTTTTACCCATTTTATTGCTAATGGATCCTACGGTGCTCCCTTCTTTCTCACAAGATTCCGAGAGGCCCTTTTCCATTTCTCTGCAAGGTATGACATATTAGATGTTACTTTACCCCCTGACAACCCGCGGAGGTTGATGTTAGAAAGAGAGGTCTTAGGACAGGAGGCCATGAACGTAATAGCTTGTGAGGGCACTTCGAGGGTTGAGAGGCCTGAGACATACAAGCAGTGGCATGTCCGGAAGATGAGGGCCGGTTTCAGGCAGCTCGCAGTGGAACGAGAGCTCCTGACCTGGTGGAGATCGAAGGTGAAGGAATGGTACCATAAGGATTTTTTGGTTGACGAACACAAGGGGTGGGTTCTTCAGGGATGGAAGGGTCGAATTCTTCATGCTTCCTCTTGTTGGGTGCCAAATAGGACCCTTGTACAGGATGCTTGAATACCAATCATGTTCAATTATTTTTCTCTAGATGAAAGCAATTCTTGTAGCTCCATCGTTTTGGAAATTTCGTTGTCCTCGGTTGCTTGTCACCAGGATGTAAACTTTAGGACATGCTCGTTATGAAAATGTAATATGGCTGTTGAAGTTAAAAGGAGTGAAGTTTACTGATTCTATAGCTTCTTCTTGTATTGCGTGATAGGTTAGCAAAAGTATTCACAATACCCTTCCCTCTACAAACAACATTTCACTAGAAACACGCCCCATTTAAGTCTTGCTTCTTACTTCAGTTTTTATCTCATTCCCTCCGAGCAGACCAAACTTGCCTAATCCATTAAGGCATGAGGTGAATAGGGAACATAAAACAGATACATTGTCTTTCACATATTCTTTTTGAAACCTACGTGCATGGAAGTGGGTCTCCCTTTAGGAAATGAGAGAGTCAAAATCTTACAGCCGCTAGGACTTGCTATTGGACGGTAATTACGGCCAATAGCTTACCCAGCGCGTAAGTTCTGTGGACACTGTCCACCTACTATGCACCTTTGAAGAAATTCTAAGGTTTCCATCTTTTTCTCGCACATTGAATTTGGGGGGAGTGCAGCGTTGAACACGGCAGCCATATTCACAATACTCAACCCACCTATCATCAACTGACAATTATACAAAAGAAAGCAATATCTCTTGCCCATACTGACCATGTTTGCATTGCCTAAGGAACGTGATTGTAACAGTATCACAGTAGTAGACGGGCCAACTAAGGTTTTAAACCTAGCAAGAAAGGCCTCAGTTGATGTAACAACCTCTTGGAAGTTTCATTCAGAATACACCCAAGTTGCTTTCCTGAAACTTTCGCTCTTAAATATTTAGTAATATCTTAAATCTTGGGAATATCTAAAGCAAAAGACATTACTTTGGATAAAATATTGGTAATCTCACCCACATAGGTGTCATTGTCTCCTCACTTTCTCATTTTTTTGTCTCTCCAATGTTTTAATAGTTCTTTCTATTACAAAAATTGTATTGCCTATTTTCAAGTTTGTTGTTGATAATTATTATGTCTTTCTATTTTATCCTTTATATTTTATTGGCATTTCCTTGCATACCAAGCAAATCATTTTCCACAGCAAGCTCTCCTTTTCTATCTAATCATAATCCACGAGATTACAAATTGAGAAATCAAAGGGACTCTTAGTAGTTTGCTAAAGGAAGTGGGTTAGGAATGAAGTCCCAATCAGTTAGTAATTTTTGTCTTCATCTTCTACAAGTTTCATGCTCTCTATTTTTGCTTTTTTTTTTATTCTATTAATTATTTTGTTAATCTGTGTTGAAAGAGCTTATATGTTTGCCTATGCATGAATTACCTATTGGAATTTAATTGTCTCTACCTTTGCTATTTATTTTTGAGTTCCTCGCTTTACCTATGGTTGTTCTCTTTTGAATTGAATTGCTTTAATTCCTTCTCCTATTATTTTATCTCTTTATGCTTCTTCTCTTGGTACTTTATTTTACCTACTTAGATAATTGTTTTATATTTAAAAGCAGAACTGCTAAACCAAAACAAAAATAAAATTTGTAGAAACCTAGTTCAAGAGGTTGAGCCTTGAACTCTTTAAGTGGTATCAAAGCTTTTGCACAAATTGAACAGATTCAAAGCTACGATTTTTCTTTTGTTTTCTCCACATTCAACCTGTCCATTGACATCCTTCCAAAAGTCTCTCCTTAACTCGTTTTCGACTCTTGGTCCATGTTGACCATTCAGCAAAGACCGTCGCGTCAAACGAGGTTGCCACGCCATCATCTCTTTCCCACCATGCATTCCTCTCTATATTGCGAGCTGTATGAACAGCCGCATCTCTGGTTCGCGCTTCAGCGCATCACTCATTGGGAATCTCGCTGATTCTAACCATTTTTTATTCTTGGATTATTCTCTGACAATTATATAAATGTTAGAATCAATTCGTTCCAACTTAGGAGGAATTATCAAGAGAACCACGGTATCTTTAACTTTGGGTTCCCCGGCCACTCTCTTTTCTACGAACAACCTCTTGCAATGTTTTCTCAGCCAGTACTCTGTTCCAATCTATCCCACTTTTATCTCTTTGTCTAGAATCTTGTTCAAGCCACGGAAGCCGCTTAAAGAAGACCAACATTGTTGCCGGGAAAGGGCCGAGTGTTACTCACTGTTTATCGCCGGTTTCAGTTCCGTCTTTCTGTACCACAACTGTGGGATCTCGGCCACTTGTCGTGTAAACCTGTTAGGTTCTGAAACAGATACCAATATCAGAGGTTCTTGAACTTCAAACCTTTTCTTTACCTTTTCGTTTTTTAGCTACCTTTATTCACATTTCGTGGTAGAGATCTTTTTGTTTTCCATTGGAATTTTCAGGTAGTTCAACCTTTACTTGCCCCGCGATTCGGATTCTTCGTTTGGCAGTATAACTTCTATGGATCCTGCATTTGCTGGGTGGCTGGATTTCGTAAAAAATGCTTCCGTCGACAATGACCTCGCTCTTTTCCCCAGTTCCAATCAATGCCCAGATCTTTCACCTGATCTCGGTTGCAGCGATTCCTTTCCGCCGATAGATGTGGTCCCCGCGGCGGAGCCATACGCTCCTATGCTAGAGATAGCTTGTGCGCACCGTCTGCGTTTAGTTGTTTGGAGGGAGTATCGTCCTTAAAAAATAGGGAGTTCTCGGAAACCTTACTGGAGTACGTAAGCCAGATACTTCTGGAAGAAGACATGGAGAGCAAGCCAGGCACGTTTAACGATCCTTTGGGCCTCCGAGCTACCGAGAAATCGTTCTATGATGCTCTCGGTGAAAAATACTCCTCCAATCTGTGCCAGGAAGAACTACCTTATGTTAATCACAACTTGGAGAGCTCTGATGTTTTTGGTCGAAGCAGTGGTCGTGAGCATAGTATTGGCAGCAGTTCTAGTACTGACATGACTACCTATCCACACTGGGCAAGCGATGTTGGGGTATCCAAGTCCTCTTTCTCACAGGCTGCGGTTCCAATTAACAATGTTTTCCAGCCCAATTCGGAGCTCAGTAGTGGATCACAATTTTTAGCTTATCAGATGAGCAGCTTGGATAACATAGGTGACGTTTTGGCTCGGAAAAATTTTACTGAAGGTGAATCGGCGTTGCAGCTTAGTAGAGGTTTAGAAGAAGCTAGCAAGTTCGCTCCTGAGGGTCGTAAGTCTTTTATTGACTTGGAGAAGTGCATAGTATCAGCACAGTTAAAAGGTCAAGATCAATGGGGGACATTCACAGGGGAGGAGGATGTGAGAAAGAACTCACCGGATGGGCTGAGCTTAAGGAAGAATCATAAGAGGGATGATGTGGTAGTAGAAGAAAGGAGGCGTAATAAGCAATGTGCAGTTTATGTGGAAGAGTGCGAGTTATCTGAGGAATTTGATAAAGTGTTGCTTTCCACTGGACCTCCTTCTCTACTATGCGTCGAAGATAACAATGAATCCTTGTAGAAGGAAGGAAGTAGGGTCTTTCAACCAAATGGGCAGCAGCGAGGGATTAAGGGTGGGAAGAGTCGTGCTGAGAAACAGGGCAGAAAGAAGGATATGTTTGATTTGGGAACTTCTTTGATTCTGTGTGCACAAGCTATCTCAGCAGGTGACTATATGTTAGGTTTGGAGTAAAATTAGTAAGGGTAATTATGTAACTACTATATTTGTATTGTGGGTAGTTTATAAGGGTTTCCCAGTCTTATTCTATTTAGGTCTCCTAATCCTATTCTATTTGGGTTTCCTTGGTACTTGTATAAAAGGAAACCTTATGGGGAAACCTAGGTATGAGGTTGTGAGAGATTGAGAGAAAACAGAGGTTTTCTGTAAGCACTGTAAGCCCTCCTCATCATAGTGAAGAATTGCTCCTTAGGCCGGGGACGTAGGGATTATCCCGAACCTCGTAATTTGAGGTACGGATTTTCTTCTCTAGCCTTCATTTGTGTGATTTCCGACTTCTTTGTGGCCGGAAAATCGATTGGAGTGCTGCGGGTTGTGTTGAACCTGTGAGCTCGAAAAGGGGATTTGCAATTCCTCTTTCGTTTGAGTGTTTTGTGGAGCGATTTTGAGTTCTATAGACTCGTTGGAAGCCGATCTATTAATTGGTGTTCTTATTTCGTCGGAAACCGCTTTGGAACGGCAGTAATTGAAGGAGAAATGCGGCTGTAGCAGCAAAAACGGGTTCTGTTGACCCGATTTTGACCCAGAGCTGACCCAGTCAAAGTTTGACCCGTTGACCCGATCAAAGTTTGACTTGTTGACGGGATCCGAAGACCCGGCCCAGCCCAGATCCAGACCCGATTCGTCAACCCGGTCCAGCTGTCCGTTGACCGTTGACCGTGACCGATCGAGGTGTTGACCATTTACCGTTGACCATGACCGAACGTTGACCGTTGACCGTTGACCGTTGCATTATTTTTCTGTGATTTTTTGGGAGATATTTGACTATTTTTTGGGCATAATCAGAGGGGTATTTTGGTCAATTTGGTTGGCATTTGTTGAGGGGTATTTTGGTAATTTTGTACTTTTGATTCCTATTTGAGGGGGAAGTCAAAGGGAGTTTATTTTGTTGTGATGGATGATATGAATACTTCTGGTAAAGGTATGACCATGTTAAATTCATCTAATTTCCAAACTTGGAAGCCGCAGATGAAAGATTACTTGATTAGTAGAGATCTGTATGATGCTGTGGAAGGAGATTCTGCTAGGCTTGAGAAGCTGACTGATAAAGAGTGGGAGAAGTTGAATAAGAAAATTGTCTCTCAAATTAGACAATTTGTTGAGGATAGTATTTATCACCATATTGCACACGAGACTAAAGCTAGTGAGTTATGGAAGAAGCTTGAGGCTCTCTATGAACGCAAGACTCCTCAGAATAAGGTTTGCTTACTTAAGAGGTTAATTAACTTGAAGTATAAGGTAGGACGGCCGATGACAAAGTTCTTGAGTGAGTTTAAGTCTTTGGTGAATCAGTTAGCGATGGTAAAGATTGTTCTAGAAGATAAATTGCAAGCAATGTTATTGTTAAGTAACTTACCTGATAGCTGGCAGACATTGGTAGTCACTCTCACCAACTCAGCTCCGGGCGGCATTTTCAGTATGAAGTCAGTCCATGAAGGTTTGCTTAATGAAGAAACTAGAATAATTGAGCAAGGAGCACATGGACATACTAAAGTATTGGTTACAGAAAAGAGGGGGAGAAACAGATATGTAAACAAAAATAGAGACAGAAGCAAGAGTAGAGTACCAAATTCTGATAGATCACGTGGAGTCTCACGCTTGAGGAAAGATGTCAAGTGCTATCATTGTGGTAAGTCTGGCCATTATAAGAGAGACTGCAGAATACTCAAGGGAGAAGAATCAAGGAATGGAGAAAAAGAAGTTGAAAAAGATACAGTGGCAACTACATCCAGTATTGGGGATATTATGATCTTTTGTGATTCTCAGATCAACATCTCATGTTAGGTTTCGTCTTGGATTGTTGACACAGGTGCCTCTTTTCATGTTACTCCACATGAAAGGTTCTTCACATCTTATACAGGTGGTGATTTTGGGTGTGTTAGCTTGGGAAATAATGCACAGGCAAAGATAGTTGGCATTGGAGATGTAGTCTTGGAGACTAGTGTTGGATGTAAGCTAGTTCTGAAGAATGTCAGACATGTCCCTGAGATTTGTTTCAACTTGATCTCTACTAGCGTCCTTGATGATGAGGGATATGATAACTACTTTGGTGGCGGTAAATGGAAACTTAGTAGAGGTTCTCTTATACTTGCAAAAGGGCAGAAGGTCAGTACTCTCTACAAGACTGAAGCTAGTATTCAGAAAGGCAAGGTAAATGTGGTGGAAGATAATCACATGGAACTATGGCACAAGCGACTTGGACATCTCAGTGAGAAGGGACTTTAGCATTTGATAAAGAACAAAATCATATCAGGAGTCAGTGCTGCTGATTTGCAGTTGAAGCCTTGTGATCATTGCTTAGTTGGAAAGCAATGTAGAGTCTCATTTCGGAGAGGACCCCCGTCTAGGAAAAAACATGTTCTTGATTTGATTCATTTAGATGTGTGTATGTTGAAGGTGAAAACTCTTGGTGGCGCTATGTATTTTGTTACCTTCATTGATGATCATTCTAGAAAGGTATGAGCTTATGCATTGAAGACTAAAGATTAGGTTTTGGAAGTCTTCAAACAGTTTCATGCTATGGTTGAGAGAGCAACTGGAAGGAAACTAAAGTGCGTCCGTGTAAATAATGGAGGTGAATACAGAGGGCCGTTTGAAGAATATTGCAAAACTCAGGGAATCAGGCTTGAGAAGACAGTTCTTAAAACTCCAGAGCATAATGGGGTTGTAGAACGGATGAATAGAACTATAGTTGAGAGGATCAGGTGTACGCTTTCACATTCTGGATTATCTCAGTTATTTTGGGGTGAAGCTATGTGTACTGCAGTAGATCTTATTAACCTGTTTCCTTCAGTTCCATTAGCAGGTGATCTACCTGATAGAGTATGGACTCGTAAGGAGGTTTCTTTTAAGCACTTGAGAGTATTTAGCTGCAAGGTGTCTGTTCACATTCCTAAGGACGAGAGGAACAAGCTTGATGATAAAGCTCGAGATTGCATCTTCTTGGGCTATGGACATGATGCTTTTGGATACAGACTATAGGATCCAGCTGCAAAGAAACGGATCAGAAACAAAGATGTTATCTTCTTTGAAGACCAGACTATTGAAGATCTTAAGAAGACTGAAAAGCCAAGAGTTGTTAATGAAAGTCTTAAGGATATAATCCCACATTCTTCTTCCCCAGTAAGTGCACATGAAGGGGGAACTACACAGGAAGAGCCACTTGAGGATGTAGCAAGTGAAGAAGTTCCTAAAACTCCAGTTGTTGAAGAATCTGGAGGACATGTTGATAATCATCCAGTTGAGCCATCAACCCAGCCGCCAGTGAGAAGATCTAGTAGAGAACGTCAAACTTCGATGAGATATCCACCATATGAGTATTTGATGTTGACTGATGGGGGAGAACCGCAATGCTATGAGGAAGCTAATGAATGTGAGTACAAGAAAGAGTGGAAGAAAGCTATGCGAGAGGAGATGAATTCCTTGCGGGAAAACCACACTTATGATCTTGTGACATTACCTAAAGGTAGGAGAGCATTTAAAAATAAGTGGTTGTACAAGTTGAAGTCAGAAGAGAACAATCCACTACCAAGGTACAAGGCACGGTTAGTTGTGAAGGGTTATGGTCAGAAGAAAGGTATTGACTTTGAGGAGATTTTCTCTCCTGTGGTGAGGATGTCTTCAATCAGAGTTATTCTTGGTTTGGCTGCTAGACTGAACTTGGAGGTAGAACAACTTGATGTGAAGACTGCATTCCTTCATGGAGACTTGGAGGAAGAGATTTATATGGAGCAACCTGAGGGCTTCATAGAGAAGGGCAAGGAGAATCTTGTATGTCGACTGAAGAAAAGTTTGTATGGTTTAAAACAAGCACCTCGTCAGTGGTACAAGAAGTTTGAGTCATTCATGTTACAACATGGTTATAACAAGACCAGCTCAGATCATTGTGTGTTTGTGAAGCACTTTCCAAGTGGTGATTTTGTCATCCTACTCCTATATGTTGATGATATGTTGATTGTTGGCCAGGACATTAAGAAGATTGCTGAGCTGAAGAAGGATTTAAGCAAATCTTTCGCGATGAAAGATTTGGGACCAGTAAAGCGAATCCTTGGTATGGAAGTTAAACGCGACAGAGAACATGGAAAGTTATGGCTATCTCAAGAGAAGTATATAGAGAAGATACTTCAGAGATTTGACATGGACAAGGCAAAAGCAGTAAGTACTCCACTTGCAAGTCATTTCAAGCTGAGTAAAGAGCAGAAGTCTGAAAGTAAGAGTGATGTTGAATATATGAAGAAAACACCTTACACATCTGCGGTTGGTAGCTTGATGTATGCTGCAGTAAGCACTAGACCATATATTGCTCATGCAGTTGGAGTAGTTAGTCGTTTTCTTTCAGATCCTGGTAAAATGCATTGAAAAGCTGTGAAGTGGATACTCAGGTACCTTAAAGGAACTCCTAAGTTGTGTTTGTATTTTGGTAATGATGAGCCTGTATTGGTTGGATACACAGATGCATATATGGCTGGTAACCATGATGGGAGAAGATCTACAACAGGGTACATGCTCACTTTCACAGGGGGAGCAGTTTCATGGCAATCTAGGCTACAGGATTGTGTTGCTTTGTCTACAACAGAAGTAGAGTATATAGCAATCACTGAGGGTGGAAAAGAAGTTCTATGGATGAAGACGTTTCTTCAAGAACTTGGTATAAAACAAGGGATGGTTATCCTTTATAGCGACAACCAAAGCTCCATCCGCCTCAATAAGAACACGTCATCTCATTCGAGGTCTAAGCACATTGATGTCAGATATCATTGGATTAGAGATGTATTAGAATCCAAGCAGTTAGATCTTATGAAGATTCACACTGATGATAATGGAGCAGATATGTTGACGAAGCCGCTGACAAGAGACAAGCTAGAGACTTGTCAGCGAGTTGCTGGAATGGACTCCAAGTTGAGTTAAGTCTAGGGAGCAATGTTCTTTCTCTTATGGTACAGGGATGTTGCACTAATGTTACTCCAAAAGGGGGAAATTGTTAGGTTTGGAGTAAAATTAGTAAGGGTAATTATGTAACTACTATATTTGTATTGTGGGTAGTTTATAAGGGTTTCCCAGTCTTATTCTATTTAGGTCTCCTAATCCTATTCTATTTGGGTTTCCTTGGTACTTGTATAAAAGGAAACCTTATGGAAAAACCTAGGTATGAGGTTGTGAGAGATTGAGAGAAAACAGAGGTTTTCTGTAAGCACTGTAAGCCCTCCTCATCATAGTGAAGAATTGCTCCTTAGGCCGGGGACGTAGGGATTATCCCGAACCTCGTAATTTCTGTGTGTTCTTTACTTGACTAATATTCTCTTTGTGTGTGCGGTGAGATCCTGAGAGATTCCGTGAGTTTAGATTCATGGGTTTGTTTTCTAACACTATAGAATTGGAAATGAGTTGCTGAAGCAAATTAGGCAACATTCATCGCCACATGGTGATGGGTCTCAAAGGTTGGCGCATTTCTTTGCTAATGGCCTTGAGGCACGCATCAAGGCCACTGAGACTGAAACTCGGATCTTTTATTGTTCCTCGACTCACAGGATCCCAGCTTTTGATATCTTGAAAGCTTATGCAGTTTATGCTTCCGTCTGCCCATTCAAGAGGGTTGCAATATTCATTGCTAGCAAAATGATATATAATGTCGCAAAGAAAGCAACAAGTCTTCATATAGTAGATTTCGGTATCGGATATGATTTTTCTTGGCCAATTCTGATCCAAAAGCTCTCAAAAAGAGTTGGAGGACCTCCAAAACTACGAATCACAAGGATAGAGTTGCCTCAACCTGGCTTTCGACCAACTAAAAAAATTGAGGAAACAGGTCATCACTTGGCTAAGTATTGCAAATGGTTTAATGTTCCTTTTGAATTTCATGCTTTAGTATCACAAAATTGGGAGAACATCCAAATTAAGGACCTCAAGATTAATAGGAATGAGATGTTTGCTGTCAAATGTTTTCATCGATTTGAAAACCTTCAGGATGATGTAGTTGAAGGGATGAGTCCGCGGGATGGGGTTTTGAAATTAATCAAGAGGTTGAATCCTGATATTTTTGTCCATTTTATTGTTAATGGATGCTACAGTGCCCCCTTCTTTCTCATACAGTTCCGAGAGGCTCTTTTCCACTTCTCGGCATGGTATGACTTATTGGATGCTACTTTACCCCATGACAACCTGCAGAGGTTGATACTTGAACGATATTTCTTAGGAAGGGAGGCCATGGATGTTATTGCATGTGAAGGCACTTTGAGGGTTGAAAGGCCTGAGACATACAAGCAGTGGCATGTCCGGAAGATGAGGGCCGGTTTCAGGCAGCTCCCAGTGGAACGTGAGCTCCTGATCTCGTTGAAGTCGAATACAAAGGAATGGTACCACAAAGATTTTGTTGTTTCCGAAGACAATGGGTGGGTTCTTCAGGGATGGAAGGGCCGTATTCTCTATGCTTCCTCTTGTTGGGTGCCTACATAGGATCCTTGAGATTGCTTGGCACCTAAGGTTTGATTGTCATGAGGGACAGAGGAGAATAGTTGATACTAATGATGTGGCAAATAGTTTGCTTGTAGATCATCTTTTGTAAATGTTGTATCAATCACTTTAAATTATGGAATTATATTATCTAAATATGACATTAATGCGTTTCCTTCCTTTTTTTACCGTTTTGATGAAGACTTATTTGTTGCAAGTAAATTGGCTATTAGCTCGCTTGTTCGAACTTTTGTGCTTTTTTAATAAAATGAGACAAAAAGAAAATTAGAAATGTATAACAAATAAATACTGGCACAAACTATTAAAAATCATGGTTATACATATTGCCAACATTTTAACGTATTATCTCTTTTATATATTTAAATATCTACTTTCAGAGTATTAATTTCAAAGGAAGAAGTTATGGTATTAGCGTAGGATAAAGCACATGTTATTATGGATAAGTTTTTGTGATTCCATGTCAATGTTTCACTTCATTACTTGTGGATTGTTCAATGTTTGTAATGAATAAGAATGTTAAAACAATGATTCTTCTACATAACCATTTTTAATAAATATCAATGTAAGAACAACTTGAATAGGAAAAGGTCTTACTATTAACAAGTTAAAAAGAAAAAACGAAGTATGTCATATCATTTTCCATGATTCTACTATTGCGAAAGGGCCTGGCCGTTTTATTAATCTTTTTCTTGACATTTTGGTAGTTGGTCTAGGAGTTTTTTGAGCTTAAACTTAAAAAAGTAATTTTCCATATTGATAATCTTACATTTTTTAGGTGGGATTATCATTATAGATTTTTTTAGACTATTTTTTTTTAGTTGAAACAATGGAATGGGGACAGCTTCAATTTCAAGATAAAAGATTATTATGTAAATTTAGATGGTTGGATAGGGCTATGGGAATTCCAATGCCTAGGGCTCCCTTTCCCTCAGCCCTTTGTCTATGATTAATTATTTTTGCTTTGAAAAAAAAAAGGAGATAAACTCAGATATTCATTTAAAAAAAAGAATGACATTAATAAGAATTTACTTTGATAGCTCCTTTATGAGTGCTGGAAGCATATATATGTCTTTCTTTTGTTTGATACATGTAATAAGATTATCAAGCTAAGCATCAATGCAAATAGTTGTCATCTTTTGGGCTCTTAATTTGAGAGTTAATTTAGTATGAATCCAATTGAGATTTGAAGTCTCCTTTACTTTGGAGCTTTGAGTTTCATACCCATCCTTTTTCCTAATTAAAAAAATGTTAATTCTATAGTTCAATGCTCTATACATTTGATTTTGTAGTAGTTTTTATTTTTTTATTTTTTTTAGAAAGTTAAGCTGAATTAGAGTGGTCATGGTCTTCTTGGGTACAACAACATCATTTTTCAGCCGATGTTAGTCATTGAAAGAAACATCACTATCAAAGGAAACCTTTTTAAAATAATATGTATACTCTCCTCTACAAGCTAATTTTTAGAAAGAAAATTAATTATTTTATCTCAAAACTTAGAAAGTGACATTCATTATACATGAGAAATGACGCATGATCTTTATAATGAAGTTCGTAACTTATATTAACTATGAGAAAACTTGTTAAAAATGGTATAATGGTTATTACGAATTATTTAAATACTAAAATTTTTATAAAATAAATTATATATTCCTTAATTATGAACTTTCTCAACAAAATAATAAAGGATATGCATTGGCCCGTACATTCTTTCCTCAAAAGCCAAATCGTCTGGATTGGGTACGAAATTTTTCTTCCTTTTCAAGGCTCCACACGTTGAATCTAAAGGGGGTCGAAGCATTTTAGATTACATTGCACTAGCTGATAGGCCAATAAAAGGTCCAAATCTGGAACGCCTAGGTTCCAGTTGGTGTTAAAAGCCACTCGAGAGTTTCAGCAGGCGTTCTTTGAAACATCCGCTCTTAAATGTTTAGTAATAACCAAAATAGGATGAACATCCTAAGTAGAAGACAATCATTCGGATAAAATATTGGTAACTTCTCGTACAAAATACTCTCTGTGTCGCGAAGTCGCTTAGTCTTGTTGCCGGGATAGGGGTTTAGTGTCCATCACAGTATCACGTTGGTTTTAGTTTCTATACCACATCTGAGCGATCTCTGCAACTTCACGTAAACCTGCTTCTTTCTGGTGGATGCAATGACTTATACCAGAGGTTCTTGAACTTCCAACCTCTTCTTTTCGGTTTTCTTTTGTAGCAAAGCTTTATTCAAGTCTTCCTTTTAGAGACATCTTTGTTTGTGATCTGGTTGCATAGGTGGTTCAATCTTTACTTGATCTGGGATTCAGATTCTTGGTTTGGTTGTATAAATTCTATGGATCCTGCGTTTGCTGGGTCGCTGCCTTTCGTAAAAAATGCTTCGGTCGACAATGATCAAGCCATTTTCCCCAATTCCAACCAATGCCCAGATCTTTTAAATGACTACAATTTCAATGTACCCTCCCCGAATCTTAACTTCCTTCAAAGTCCATGACTTTCACCTAACCTGGGTTACAGCGATTCGGTTCCTCCGATACATGTGGCCCTCCCGGCTGAGTCATATGCTTCGTACACTAGTGAGAACTTGTGCGCACCGTCTGCGCTTAGGAATTTGGACGGAGTCTCGTCCTTGGACGACATAAGCCAGATACTTATGGAAGAAGACATAGAGAGAAAGCCCAGAATGTTTTACCATCCATTGGGCCTCCGAGCTACCAAGAAATCATTCTATGACGGTCTCAGTGAGAAATACTCGTCGAATCTATGCCAGGAAGAACTACCTTATATCAATCACAACTTGGGGAACTCTGATGCTTTCTGTGGAAGTAGTAGTGGTGATCACAATATAGGCAGTAATTCTAGCACCGACAACGCTGCCGATCCACATTGGGGTATACAAGTCCTCTTTCTCACAGGCTGCTGTTCCTATGAACTATGTTTTCCAGCCCAATTCGGAGCTTAGTAGTGGATCACAATTTTTACCATATCAGTTGAACAGCGTGGGTAACATTAGGGAAAGCAAGGAGGTTTTGGCTCAAAAAAGTTTTAATGATGCTGAATCGGCGTTGCAGTTTAGTAGAGGTTTAGAAGAAGCTAGCAAGGTCCTTCCTGAAGGTAATCAGTTGTTTATTGACTTGGAGAAGTGCATAGTATCAGCAGAGTTAGAAGGTCAGCATCAGAAGGAGACACTCACAGGGGAGGAGGGTGTGAGTGAGAACTCACCGGGTAAGCTGAGGTTAAGGAAGAATCATAAGAGGGATTATGTGGAAGTAGAAGAAAGGAGGGGTGTTAAGCAGTGTGCGGTTTATGTAGAAGAGTGTGAGTTATTCGAGAAATTTGATGAAGTCTTGCTTTCCACCGGAGCTCCTTCTCCGCTATGCGTTGAAGATAACAATGAACCCTTGCTGAATGAAGCAAGTAGGGTGTTGCAACCAAATGGGTAGTGGCAAGGGACTAATGGTGGGAAGAGTTGTGCTAAGAGACAGGGCAGAAAGAAGGATATGTTTGATTGGAGAACTTCTTTGTTTCTGTGTGCACAAGCTATCTTAGCAGGTGACTATAGAATTGGAAACAAATTGCTGAAGCAAATTAGGCAACATTCCTCCCCACAACGAGACGGGTCACAGAGGTTGGCTCATTTTTTTGCTAATGGCCTTGAGGCGCGCATGGTTGGCATTGGCAATGGAACTCAAACCTTTAATCTTCCCTATGTTTCTGTTGGTTTAGGTGAAAAGAAAAGTTGTTTGCAGCAGAAAAGGTTATGGTAGGTTTGGAAAAGAGGAAGCTTGAAAGGAGGTTTAAAGTGAAGCCCTTGTGTCTCCAAATTAGTTGTAAAGGAAGAGAAGAAAGCTTTTATTGAAAGACTTCAATACAAGAAAGCTTTAAAGTAGTTTGTTCTCTTATTCTTTAAATACACACTATGGGTATTTATAGACTTACATAGTTGACATTCATAGCCACTATTTTTGACTTTACAAACACTACAAGCTTTTTAGATTTTTTTGCTAGCCGAGTTTATCCTTTTATAGAATTCTCTGGATCTTCTGGAACTTGCTGGAGATGCTTTCTTTGCTGGAGTTTTGCTGGAATATTCTAGTCTTATTCGGAAAAATGCATTATGCTCAACACTCCTCCTAAATGCATTTTTCGGTTACTCCAAGCATGCTTCGAAATGTCTCAAACTTATTTTTCAGTAGTGCTTTTGTAAAGATGTCTACAATTTGATCTTGAGCTTTGCTGTACGTAATTTTGATCTCTTTTTGAGTAGATACTTCTTGAAGAAAATGATACTTCACTGTAATATGCTTGGTTCTGTTATGAAGCATTGGATTCTTTGACATGGCAATAGTAGATTTGTTGTCATAGAGGACTTTTGTTGGCTCTTCTTGGTTTTCGCCCACATCAGCAAGAATTCTTCGAAGCCATATAGCTTGTGTTGCACATTCTGCAACTAAAACATACTCTGCTTTTGCAGTAGATAATGCTACAAAATCCTGCTTCTTAGACAACCAAGAAAAAAATCCATAACCCAATGTGAAAGCATAACCTGATGTGCTCTTCATATCATTAACTGAGCCACCCATATCACTATCTATATATCCAATTAGTTTAGGTTCTACAATTGTCTTGTACCAAATACCATAATTCTTTGTACCTTGTATATATCTGAGAATTCTTTTGGCAATTGTAAAATGAACTTCACTTAGATTTTGCATAAATCTTGAAAGTAAACTTGTGGCATACATAATATCAGGTTAGTAGTCAGATAAAGTAAGCTGCCAATAAGACTTCTGTAAATTAAACCATTTGCTTTATTTGAACCATCTTCTTTCTTGAATTTTTCATTAGACGTAAATGGTGTACTGACTGACTTACAATTTTCCATCTTAAATTTCTTCAACAGATTTTCAACATACTTTCTTTGAGAAATAAATATTCATTCTTTTTCTTGACTTGCTTCAATACCAAGAAAGTAATTCATTAAACCCATATCATTCATCTCAAAGTTTTTTATCATGTCATTTTTGAAATCTTGTATCATTCTTTCACTATTTCCCGTGTAAATGACATCATCAACATATAAAGAGATAATAAGTCTTTTAGACTTACCTTGAGTTTTAATGTAAAGAGTAGGTTCACTTAGACTCCTCCTGAAACCTTGATTAATGAAATATCCATTAATTTTGCTATACCATGCTCGTCGAGCTTGTTTGAGTCCATATAAAGCTTTTTTTAGTTTATAAACTTTATCTTCAGATCCTTCTATCTCAAATCCTTGAGGTTAATATACAAATATTTCTTTTTCCAAGAAACTATTAAGAAATGCAGATTTTACATCAAGTTGATAATTTTCCATTTTCTATGAGCAGCCAATGCAACAAGAGCCTTAATACTTTCTAATCTTGCAACTGGAGCAAAAGTTTCTATATAATCTACTCCAGGAATTTGTGAATATCTTTTTGCAACAAGTCTTGCTTTATACTTTTGTAATGTTCCGTTAGGATTTAACTTTGTTCTATAAACCCATTTAACACCAATGATTTCTTTATTTTCAAGTCTGTTTACTAGTTCCCAAGTTTTATTCTTTTCAATCATATTAATCTCCTCCTCCATAGCTTTTTTCCATACATCATGTTTTGCTACTTCTTCAAAGCTTTCTGATTTTAAAGAAACAAAATTGCAAGTTTCATATATTTCTCTTAAAGATCTTACTCTTCTTAAAGCAAATTCTGAAGAGGATTCTTGTCGAGTTGGAGAAGATAAACCTGATGCTTCTAGAGTTGTTGGTGTTTGGGGTTCTTCTCTTTGTTCAGCTACTTCCTCCATGGGTTCTTGAATTGTTGGAATGTAAGCAGGTACTAGAACATTTTTCTTTTCAACTTTTTCTTCTTCCCAATTCCACTTTGCATTTTCATCAAATTCAACATCTCTATTGATTATTAATTTCTTTGTTCTTAGGCTATAAATTCGATATCCTTTTGATTTATCTATAGCCTAAGAATATACCTTTTCAGTTTTATCATCAAGCTTACTTCTTTTTTCTTCAAGTATATGCACATAACATATACAACCAAAGACTTTAAGATGTTTTGCTGATGGTTTTCTTCCTGTCCAAGCTTCAACTAGAGTTTTATTCTTTACTGCTTTAATTGGACATCTATTTAGTAAATAAACTGCAGTATATATAGCTTCAGCCTAAAAAGTTGTTGGCAGACCTTTTTCTTTCAACATTGACCTAGCCATTTCCATAACAGTTCTATTTTTCCTTTCTAATACTCCATTTTGCTGTGGAGTATATTTAACTGTTAATTGTCTTTCAATTCCTTCATCTTCACAGAACTTGTTAAATTCTTTTGAGGTATATTCTATACCTTTATCACTTCTTAGTCTTTTAATATAACGTTCACTTTGTTTTTCAACTAGATTTTTGAATTTCTTAAATATTCCAAAGACTTCTGATTTTTCTTTCATAAAATACACCCATGTCATCCTTGTATAGTCATCAATAAATAAGATGAAATACTTGTTTTGTTGAAGAGATGGTGTTCTCATAGGCCCACAAGCATTTGTATGCACTAATTCTAGCAAATCTTTAGCTCTCCATGCCTTTCTAGAAGGGAATGACAGTCTTTGTTGTTTTCCAAGCATACAACTTTCATATATTTCATTAGCTACTTTTATGCTTGGAAGATTTAACATCATTTTCTTTTGATGAAGTAATTTTAAGCCATGAAAATTAAAGTGACCAAATCGTTTATGCCATAACTATAAATCATCAGTTTCAACTTTCATGGCTGTATGGAGAGCATATTTCCATTGAATAGGAAAATTTCTATTGTTCTGCATTTTAATTTCTGCTAATACTAAAGATTTATCATTTTTATCATATATAGTATAGAAATTTTTTTCAAAAAGCTGAACATATCCTTTTTCAACCATTTGTCCAGCACTTAACAAATTTTGATGCAAACTGGGAACTAATAAAACTTCAGGAATAAATCTCACACCTTTCTTTATTTCAACAAAAATAGTTCCTTTTCCTTCAACATTAACAAATTCTCCATTTCCAAGCTTAACTTTGGATTTAAATGATGGATCTAACTTTGTGAATATATTTTTATTCCCAGTCATGTGATTACTACAACCACTATAAAGAAACCAAGTATCACCTTCTTTTTTTGTTGTTTGGCTTGTAT
The DNA here is from genome assembly GCA_028551395.1 of Casuarina glauca. NCBI lineage: Eukaryota > Viridiplantae > Streptophyta > Magnoliopsida > Fagales > Casuarinaceae > Casuarina > Casuarina glauca. Next base: position 25,567,582 of record CM052352.1, on the reverse strand, counting down.
AAAAGAGAACACCATGATTTTCTTCTTTAGATTCTTCTTCTTTTTCTTTTTCTTCAATATAATTGGCTTGATGATTGTCTTTATATCTACATGTCTTTTCAACGTGGCCAAACCTTTTACATATTTGACATTGTGGCTTTCCTTTAAACCAACAGTCTTTTCCCAAATGATTTGTCTTTTTGCATATATTACAAGGAGGATTTCTTTTCTCCTTTAGTCTAGACTTATTTTTATTTTCTTTTGAATTTTCTCTTGAATTCTGTGACCTTATGTTTAGTTTAGATTGAAAGGCATTTTTGACTGAACTTTCACTTTGCCTATTCAACCTATATTCATGAGATTGTAGAAAGCCTATCAGTTCAGTTATTGACAATTTACTTAGATCCTCGGATTCTTCTATAGCAGCAACAATAGGATCATATTTTTCAGTAAGAGTTGTCATTATCTTTTCTATAACTCTTTTCTTAGATACTTCTTCTCCATAAGTTCTCATTTGATTAACAAGTTCTTTTATTCTAGCATAATAATATGAAATTGTCTCAGAATCCTTCATTTTTATATTTTCAAGCTCCTTTCTCAAAGTTTGTAGTCTAACAAAACAAACCTTTTTTGTTCCTTGATATTCTATTTGCAAGGTCTCCCAAGCATCTTTAACAGTCTTCGCCTCCACAAGCCTTGGAAAGATATGTTCAGCAACAACTTTTTGAATGATAAACAGAGCTCGAGCATCCTTCAATCTTGCCTCCTTTAGTTTCTTATGCTATTCCTTTGGGAGAGTGGAGACGTTTTGTGGGATGTCTATGCCTTTTTCAACAATATCCGACAAATCTTGAAAGGAGAAAAATGTTTTCATCTTCAGACTCCAGTAATCATAGTTTTCTCCTTTGAAAACTGGAAAAGAAAGTGAAACAGATTGGCTTGATTCGGCCATCAGAACGCCTAATATAATCAAACTTGGGCTTTGATACCAATTGTTGGTTTAGGTGAAAAGAAAAGTTGTTTACAGTGGAAAAGGTTATGGTAGGTTTGGAAAAGAGGAAGCTTGAAAGGAGGTTTAAAATGAAGCCCTTGTGTCTCCAAATTAGTTGTAAAGGAAGAGAAGAAAGCTTTTATTGAAAGACTTTAATACAAGAAAGCTTTAAAGTAGTTTTTTCTCTTGTTCTTTAAATACACATGATGGGTATTTATAAACTTACATAGCCGACATTCATAGCCACTATTTTTGACTTTACAAACACTACAAGCTTTTTATATTTTTTTGCTAGCCTAGTTTATCCTTTTATAGAATTCTTTGGATCTTCTGGAACTTGTTGGAGATGCTTTCTTTGCTAGAGTTTTGCTGGAATATTCTAGTCTTATCTGGAAAAATGCATTACGCTCACCAGTTTCCCATGGCATCCCGACTTCTAAAATCCTAAAAGTTCATGTGGTTAATATTTCAATCTGCCCTTTCAAGAGGTTTGCAATATTCATTGTTGGCCATATGATATATAATATTGCTGAAAAAGCAACAAGTCTTCATATAATAGACTTTGGTATTGGATATGGTTTTTGTTGGCCAATTTTAATCCAGGCACTCTCAAAACGAGTTCGAGGACCTCCCAAATTACGAATTATAGGGATAGAGTTGCCCTAACCAAGATTCCATACAACAAAGAGAATTGAAGAAACAGGTTGTTACTTGGATAAGTATTGCAAGCAGTTTAATGTTCCTTTTGAATATCGTACTTTAGCATCACAGAACTGGGAAAGCATCCAAATTGAGAAGCTCAAAATTAATAGGAATGAGATGCTTGCTATGAACTATTTTGACCGATTTGAAAAGCTACAGGATGATGTAGTTGAAGGCATGAGTCCGCGGGACGGGGTTTTGAAGTTAATCAGAAGGATGAATCCTGATATTTTTGCCCATTTTATTGTTAATGGATCCTACAGTTCCCCCTTCTTTCTCTCACGGTTTCGAGAGGCTGTTTACCACTTCTTTGCATGGTATGACTTATTGGACGCTACTTTACCCCGTCAGAACCTACAGAGGTTGATGATTGAATGACGATTCTTAGGAGAGGCGGCCATGAATGTTATTGCATGTGAAGGCAATTCAAGGATTGAGAGGCTTGAGACATACAAGCAGTGGCATGTCCATAAGATGAGGGCTGGTTTCAGGTAGCTCCAAGTGGAACGAGAGCTCTTGACCTTGTTGAAAATGAAGGTGAAGGCATGGTACCATAAGGATTTTGTGGTTGATGAAGAGAAGGGGTGGGTTCTTCAGGGCTGGAAAGGCCGTATTCTCTATGCTTCCTCCTGTTGGGTGCCGACATAGGATCCTTGTACAGGATGCTTGAGGTTGCTTTGCATCTGGGTTTTGATTGTCATGACTGACCAAGGAAAAGAGTCGATACTAATGATAGAGAGATGATGATGTGGCAATCAGTTCGCTTGTAGATCATCTTTTGTAAATGTGGTATTAATCATTTTTAATTGGGTAATTATATTTTCTATATTGACATTAATGCTTTTTCAACCCATTTTTACCACTTTGATGTAGGTGCTTTAGTTGCAATTAAATTGGCTGTTTGCTTACTTGTTTAGACTTTTGTCCTTTTTAAATAAAGTGAGACAAAAACAAAATATTTAAAGAGTATAATAAATATTACAAATCATAATTGTTACATTTTGCCAATATTTTCGCTTATTATCTCCTTTGCCAATACTAAATGCCATATTCTTTATTAAGAAGTACTACAAATTAGGCCTGTGACTTCAATGTTTTTATGCATTGGGACTCGAATTCTAGGTTTTGTAGTACAAATTGCATGGGTCCTGCGTTTGTTGGTTTGTTGGATTCTGTTAAAAATGATTCGCACGACATTGACTATGCCATTTTTCACAATTTCAATCAATTTCCAGATCTTTTAAAGGAGTTCAATTTTGATGTACACTCCCCAAACCTTAGCTTCCTTGAAAGTCCATGGCTTTTAGCTGACCTAGGTTACATTGATTCCGCTCCGCCGATAGCTATGGCCCACACCGCGGAGCCACATGCTCATTCCTCTGTTGATAACTTGTGCACACTGTCCATGGGTAGGAGTTCGAAGGAAGTATCATTCTTGGACGATGGAGGATTGTCCGAAACTGTGTGACGAACATCATTTCATTGCTTATCTATGGTTATTTGTGCACTCACTTTCTCAATTCATTTCTGCCTCTTGCGGTCGAAATTGAGTAGTTTGTACATGTATCTACCATGTCAGCAATGAGCACCACATTCGATAGATTGCCATGTCATCATCAGTCTCCCAACATGAACTCATTCCCTTAGTGCGAGATGTATGAATGGCGGCATCTTTGTTTTTTCGCCATAGAGCATGGATGCTTGGGAATCTTGCCGATTGAAACCAGTTTTTGTTCTAGAATTTTTCCTTTTGGTAATTATGTAACGTTAAAATCAATTCATTGTAAGTAAGTGTTGGGAGAATTCAACCAAGTCGCATTAACCACAATGAGATCGAATGCACAAATATAAGAACGTTCGGAACATCATAATGTCCTACATCCCCTGTAATCTCTTCTCATTAGATTTTCTAATACATTCCCTCTCCTTTAATAGATATCTCATGGATACTCTCATCAACTAGAATCCATGAGAGGGGTCTTCTTCAACAATTAGCCCCCCATGGAGAATTTCTCAACTCGCCCAATAGGTTTCTCTATACTTCCCTTATTTATAAAGAAACCCTAAAGGAACCCTAGTCGAATACTACTACGAAAACCTACTTTCACATAAGGATAAGAATCCAATCCTGATACTACTAGAAAATCCACTACATCTAGAAGATATTTCCTAGTTCCACAATTACATAGAGACACCTGATTGTAATGACAATCATACCCTTTAACCTAATTGTTCCACTAATACTAACAATCTCCCCCTTGGAACAATTTAGTGCAACATCCCTGCACCATAGGAAAGTATAGAAAATCTCTTCAAATTATCAACTACACAACCACAATCTTTGGAAAGAGAAAGATTGGAGAAACTCTCTTCAACTTTCACAGCTATAGTCTTTGGACAGAGAAAGACTAAGTAAACTCTCTTCAACCACAATCTTTTGAAAGAGAAGATTGCAAAAAACTCTTTTCAACTTTTACAGCCACAATCTTTTTTTTATATATAGAGAAAGATTGGCCAAAACTCTCTTCAAAACAAGCCCGCATCAACGGTGCCATCTTGCCTTTTCTTTAAACCACGCCTTTCTTAGGTCATACCTCCTTAGGCACTTCCAATGCAGCCTCTTCTATGTTACACCTCTCTTAGGCCGTGTTTCTCTCTAGGCATCTGCACATCATTGTGGGCTTCTTCCATCTAAATGTATCCTTCACCATGAGGCCCTCAATAAAAGTAAAAATTATGGGACTTCCACAACAATTGAGATCACTCTTCGAAATCCCCAACAAAGAGTCCACCTCCTATCTAGAATTGTTGGTGCTTCCCCGGAATCAACCATCAGAGTCTCAATACACCTCATATGAATATTGACAAACTTGAAAATCCAAAACTTTTACTTTATCAATCATATCAACATAGGAGTATCACATGCTCCCTTTCAATCAACAATTCATCAACAACATCAACAAAGTGCTCCCCCTCAAACATCAATATCTCCATCATTCTCTGTCATCTAACACCACAACTTGAGCCAAAGAAACACAACAACTACCACAAACAATATGATCAGGCTGATCTTCAATCTAACAACTTCAATAATACTGATCATCTCCAAAACGTCATGTTCTTCAACAAACAATCTTCAATTTGACTTATAAATGCTCAAATATAGACAAAGAGACTTAGATATGCACTTTGCAAACCTCAATCCACAACTCCAACAATGTATTCCGGTTGATCTACATCAATATCATCCAAAATCAAACCAGATTTAAGGAAAGAGAAAATCTCACCTCAAAACACATCAATCTGCTTCTTCAATTGTGTTCTCCACATTCGATTCATCATCTATGGTCCCAATCTTCCACAATCCACACTCACCGCACCACTTGTTAGGAACCAAGCTTGTCTCCCATACCACTTGTTGGGATTCAAACATGGCTCCGATACCACTTGTTGGGAGAATTCAACCAAGTCGCATCAACCACCATGAGATCGAATGCACAAATATAAGAACGCACACACCCAAACAACATATTTAAGAGGTTTCGAACATCATAATGTCCTATGTCCCCTGTAATCTCTTCTCATTAGATTTTCTCATACATTCCCTCTCCTTTAATAGATATCTCATGGATTCTCTCATCAACTAGAATCCATGAGAGGGGCCTTCTTCAATAATTAGCCCCCCATGGAGACTCTCTCAACTCACCCACTAGGTTTCTCTATACTTCCCTTATTTATAGAGAAACCCTAAAGGAATGCTAGTCGAATACTACTAGGAAAACCTACTTTCACATAAGGATAAGAATCCTAACCCGATACTACTAGGAAATTCACTACATCTAGAAAATATTTCCTAGTTCCACAATTACATAGAGACACCTAATTGTAATGACAATCATACCCTTTAACCTAATTGTTCTACTAATACTAACAGTAAGGAGGAGTTATCAATGGAACCATAGCATTTTCAACTTTGGGTTTTCTGACCACTGTCTCCTCCTTTAATATTTTGGTCGAGAATATTGTTTATGTAATAGAGCCTCTTAAAGAAGACGAGTGTTGTTGCAAGAAGAGGGCTGAGCATGTCTCACTGTTTATCGTCGGTTTCAGTTGCATCTTTTTGCACCATATCTGAGCAATCTCCGCTACTTGTCATATAAAACTGCTTGGTTCGGGCAAAAACAACAACGGATATTAGAGGTTCTTGAACTTTAAACTCTACTTTCACTTTTCTTTTTTTTTCTTTTTTTATCTAGCTTTATTTATGTCTTCATGGTAGATATGCCTTTGTTTCTCATCGACTTTTTTAGGTAGTTCAATCTTTACTTGCTCGGGTTTCAAATTCTTGGTTTGTTGGTATGAATTGCATGGATCATGTGTTTGCTGCGTCTGTGTTTAGGTGTTTGGAGGGAGTATCATCCTTCGACGACAAGGAATTCTTGGAAGCGTTACTGAAGTATATAAGCCAGATACTTATGGAAGAGGACACAAAGAGCAAGCCCAGAATGTTTTATGATCCACTCGGCCTCCGAGCTAGTGAGAAACCATTCTTTGACGCCTTCGGTGAGAAATACTCGTCTAATCTATACCAGCAAGAACTACCTAATATCAATCACAACTTGGGGAGCTCTGATGTTTTTTGTGGAAACGGTGGTGGTGATCATAGTATTGGCTGTAATTCTAGCACTAACAACATTGCCGATTTACACGGGGTAAGTGATCTTAGGGTATATAAGTCCTCTTTCTCACAGGCTTCGGTTCCTATGAACTATGTTTTCCAGCCCAATTTGGAGCCCAGTACTAGATCACAGTTTTTACCTTATCAGTTGAAAAGCGCGGGTAACATAGGTGAAAGCAAGGAGGTTTTGGCTCAGAAAATTTATACAGATGCTAAATTGGCATTGCAGTTTAGTAGAGGTTTAGAAGAAGCTAGCAAGTTTCTTCTTGAAGGTAATTAGTTGTTTATTGACGGGGGGACGTGCATAGTACTAGCAAAGTTAAAAGGTCAGGTTCAAAAGGAGACATTCACAAGAAAAGAGGGTTTGAGAGAGAATTCACTGGATGGGCTGCGGTTAAGGAAGAATCATAAGAGGGAAGATGTGGAAGAGGAAGAAAGGAGGAGCAATAAGCAGTCTTTAGTTTATAAGGAAGAGCTTGAGTTATCAGAGAAATTTGATAAAGTGTTGCTTTGTATTGGAGCTCCCTCTCAGCTACGCGTTGACGATAATGATGAACCCTTGCAGAATGAATCAAGCAGAGTCTTACAGCCAAATGGATTGCCGCAAGGAGCAAAAGGTGGGAAGAGTCATGCTAAGAAACAGAGCGAAACGCAGGGTATGTTTGATTTAAGAACTTCTCTGACTTTGTGTGCAGAAGCTGTCTCAGCAAGTGACTATATCACTGGGAATGAGTTGCTGAAGCAGATTAGGCAACATTCCTCCCCACATGGTGATGGGTCTCAGAGGTTGGCGCATTTCTTTGCTAATGGCCTTGAGGCACGCATGTCTGGCACTAGGATAGAAACTCAAACCTTTTATTTTTCCTCGTTTTCCTGTAGGATACAAGTTTCTGAAATCTTGAAAGCTTTTGCCATTATTATTTCAGTCTACCCTTTCAAGAGGGTCGCACTATTCATTGCTTGCAAAATGATATATAATGTCATAAAGAAAGCAAGAAGTCTTCATATAATAGACTTTGGTATTGGACATGGCTTTCTTTGGCCAATTTTGATTAGTAAAACTCTCGAAAAGAGTTGGAGGACCTCCCAAACTACGAATTACGGGGATAGAGTTGCCACAACCTGGATTTCGTCCAATTGAGATAATTAAGGAAGCAGGTCAATTTAATGTTCCTTTTGAATTCCATGCTTTAGCATCAGAAAAATGTGGGAACATCCAAATTGAGGACCTCAAAATTGATACGACTGAAATGCTTGTTGTGAACTGTTATAATCGGTTTGAAAACCTGCGGGATGATGAAGTTAAAGGGACGAGTCCACAAGATAGGATTTTGAAGTTAATCAAGAGTATGAATCCAGATATCTTCGTGCATTCTATTATTAATGCATCCTATAGTGTTCCCTTCTTTTTCACGCAGTTCCAAGAGGCTCTTTTCCACTTCTCGGCATTGTATGACGTATTCGATGCTACTTTGTCCCGTCAAAATCCACAGAGGTTGATGATTGAAGAAGACTTCTTAGGAAGGGTGGCCATGAACATTATAACATGTGAGGGCACTTCGAGGGTTGAGAGGGCTGAGAAATACAAGCAGTGGCATGTCCGGATGATGAGGGCCGGTTTCAGGCAGCTCCCAATGGAGCGAGAGCTCCTGACCTCGTTGAAAAGGATGGTGAACGCATGGTACCACAGAGATTTTGTAATTGATGAAGACAAGGAGTGGGTTCTTCAGGGATGGAAAGGCCGTACTCTTTATGCTTCCTCTTGTTAGGTGCCAACATAGGATGCTTGTACAGATGGTTGTGAAAACTCATCATTTCCAATTCTTGCAACTCTATCGGTCGGGAAATTCTATTATGTTGAGTTTGCTTGGCAACGGACTTAATTTGAAGATAGATAATGTGGCAAATAGTTTGCTTTTAGATCATTTTTTGTAAATGTGGAATTAATCGCTTTAAATGTGTAATTATATTTTCCAAATATGACATTAATGCCTTTTTAATTCTTTTTTACCGTTTATATGGATGAAATTGGCTAATACATTTTTAGTTGCAACTAAATTGGCTATTAGCTTACTTATTTAGACCTTTGTCCTTGTTTAATGGAATGAGACAAAAAATATTTGGAGAGTATTAGAAATAGATACTAGCACAAACTAGAAAAAGATCATGTTTGTTATATATTGCCAACATTTTAGTATATTATCTTTTGTATTTATTAAAGTATTTTTTCAAATATTATTTTGAATTAAGAGGTTAAAATATTTAAGTATCTCTTTTCAGGTGCAACATCTCGTTATAAATTAAGTTTTTGTGGTTCCATGTCATCATTTCATCCATTACTTGTGGATCAATAAATGTTTGGGACAAATAAGTATGTCAAAGTATGATTGTTTTATATTATTAATATTTTTGTATTTGAAGTACTTGTTTTGGGACTTGGATTGTTAATTCTATATTTGAATGCTCTATTCATTTGTTTCTGTAGTAGTTTTTTGATTTTTGGGAAAGTTTAGCTAAATTAGTGTTATCATGGTCGTGGTGGGATAAGAACAACATTTTTCAACTCATTGAAATGAACACGTAGTATTAAAAGGCTTTTTTTCTTAACACTAGTTCATGAGGAAAATAAAATATATTAATATATTAATAATGTGAAACACACATTTAAGCATGCCCACTTGTTCTACATAAATCTATGGGAATTTAGTCCAAGTACAAAGGGTTTCTCACTTAAAACCTTTACTTTGAGATTACATTGGAATGTTCAATCATAAATAAAAGTCAAATTAAGAGTCAATCTTTTATCTTTTTGATGTAGATTCTTACACATAATTTGGGTAATATAAAATTTTTTGTCATATCATTTTTAATAAGTATCCTTATAACAATATGGTATATATTTCCTTGAAAACTATTTCTAAGAATAGGGTTTAATATGTGAGAGGTACTATCTCTTGAGTCTAAGTTCTAATATAATATTAAAGAGTTCATTTCACCCATCAAAATTGACTTGTAGAAGAGAACAATGTTTGCCCATTAAAAAGCATAATATGTCAATATATTAATAATATGAAACACATCATTAAAGAGGTAAACAAATAATATAAAAGAGACACAACGGGGTATTGTATCGATAACGTAAGACACCTGCTAAAGTTTAACATTTAACAAGTCTTTCCATAAGGCCAAATCCCCCGGATCGACTCCGAAAATTTTGCTTCCTTTTGGAGCTTCCACGCGTTGAATCAGAAGAGGATAGGTGCTGATACCGGTCGACCATTTTAGATTATATCGCATTAGTAGACTGGCCAATAAAATATTCAAATCTGGCAAAGGAAGATTCCAGTTGGAGTTAACAGCTTCTCGGGAGTTTCACTGACCCCAGGCGTTCTTTGAAACATCCGCTCTTAAAGGCATATAGTAATCAAAATGGGATGAATATCAAAAGCAGAAGACAGAAATTTGGATAAAATATTAGTAACTCCATGTCCAGAATATTGTGTGTCACGAAGCCGCTTAGTGTTGTTGCCGGCAAAGGGGTCTAGTGTCCTTGGCTGTATCTCGTCGGTTTTAATTTCTATACCACATCTCTCCTACTTATCACGTAAACCTGTTTCTTTCTGGCGGATGCAACGACTTACTAGAGGTTCTTGAAATTCCAACCTTTTTATTTTCCGTTTTCTTTTGTAGCAAGCATTTTTCAGGTCTTCCTTGTAAATATATCTTTGTTTCTTATCAGGTTTTATAGATAGGTCAATGTTTACTTGCTCTGGCACTCGGATTCTTGGTTTGCTAGAATAAATTCTGTGGATTTCGTAAAATATAACTCAGTCGACAATAAAGGATCAACCATGTTATCTAACCTAAAGGTAGGTATAATGTATGATAATGGCCATGTATCGGAAGACGGCTCAAGTGGATGTGGTGGAACAGCTGTATGGGTTGATTAGAAGAAGGCTCAAGTTGATTAGAAGAAGGCTCCAACGACTATGGCAAAAAACGGATAATGCATAAAGATGAAAGGAGTGGCACATGGGACAAACTTATCTTGATGACCCAAGGTGGTGGCTTAGCTTTAACAACCAAAGGCATGGAAATGGGATATGGATGGTTGCCAACAATGGAGCAACTCATAAGGAATACAAGAAGAAATCATATTAGTAGGCAAATGATTAATAATATAAGTTACTGTGAGAATGTACTCTCTTTAAAAATAAGGAGAAATATTCATACAACATCTAAAGATGTCTATGTTTGTACTCAATCATCCCATTTTGCTAAGTTGTATAAACACACAAAATCCCATCAACACTGCCATGAGTAGAAAGAAAATCAACAAATGTAGAAGATAAAAATGTAGAACTATAATTAGAATGTAGGCCTTTTATCAACCAATCGAATTGTGTGTGTATCATGGAAATGAACATACAAATAACAAAAAATATATGATCTCCCAAACGAATAAAAAATATCCATGTGGCTCTAAAGCAATCATCAACAATCGTGAGCCACATGGTTAAGGGTTCAATGGGCCCCCCATAAGTTCATATGGACTAACTAAAAAATGGCAATACTCCTAGTTTCACTCTACGGGAAAATAGAACAAGCTTGTTTAGCCAAGGGACAGATAAGACGCATTTCAAAATAACGGCATTTTACATATTTGCTATGAGCACAAACATATAGTATAAACAAATGACAAGGTGTCAATACTAAATGCCATATTCTTTACTAAGAAGCACTACAAATTAGGCCTATGACTTCAATCTTATTGTGCATTGGGACTCAAATTCTTGGTTTTGTACTCCAAATTGCATGGATCCTGCATTTGCTAATTTGCTGTCTGTTAAAAATGATTCGCACAACATTGACTATGCCATTTTTCACAATTTTTCACAATTTCCATATCTTTTAAAGGAGTTCAATTTCAACCTACACTCCCCGAACCTTAAATTCCCTAAAAGTCCATGGCTTTCATCTAACCTAGGCTACACTGAATCCGCTTTGCCGATAGTTATGGCCCACGCTGCGGAGCCACATGCTCATTCCTTTGGCCATAACTTGGATACACTATCCATGTGTTATGTAAAACAACAAATTGGCGTGTAAAGCATAGCAATAATGTAAGTGATGTGTTCTAATTAAGCTTGAATTAATTATTAAAACAGACTTTTCTTCAAACTTAAGATATTATTTCAGATGTTGGCTAAATAGGGAATTAAATGGCAAATAAAAAATCACACAAAAGAACACAAATTTACATGGTTTGGCCAATAATTGTCTACATTCATAGGTAAAGTTAAGAGAAATTTCTTTCACTACTTGCAGTCAATAGTACAAAAGTTTTTTTACAAGAATTCTCCACCAAACACACTTTTCAAGCACTCTTTGAAGGATACAAGGAAGTGCACAAGAGTTAAACAAGAATGACTTACAGATTTTCCTTTTTTCTTCATTGTTCTACACATACTGCACACCAATCTACACTACAATCTACACTCAGATCTACACAAATCTAGTCATACAAACTCTTTCTTAGTGATTCTCTCTCACGCTCCCTCTCTTTCTTTATTTTTTCTTCATTGTCTTATGTCTCACGATGCTCTCCACAATGGGAGTATCTTTTTCGACTTCAAAACTCAAACCTTTCCCATGTGTAACCACCCTCCCTTGAGAATAGCAAGAGGTGATAGTGGTACAAAAACAAGCTGTCCATATCCCAATAACCACATGTGATAAGGGAGAGAAATTTGAGGAGTGAGAGGTAGTGCCACCTCATCTCATTAGTAACAAGAGAATCAATGAGAGAAGGAAATGTGCTAATTATTAACCACATCTAATACCATGGGTAGAGTTCGGAGGATGTATCGTCCTTGGACGACGGAGGATTGTCGGAAGCCGTGTGACGAACATTATTTCATTGCTTATTCGTGGTTATTTGTACACTCAATTTCTCAGTTCATTTTCGCCTCTTGCGGTCGAAATTGAGAGGTGCATGTGTCTACCACGTCAGCAACAATCGCCACATCAGATAGCTTGCCACATCATCATCAATCTCCCAACACAACTCATTCCCTTAGCGCGAGATGTACGAACGGCGGCATCTTGGTTTGCACCATAGTGCATGGATGACTGGGAATCTCGCCGATTGTAACCATTTTTTGTTCTAGAATTATTCTTTTTGACAATTGTGTAACCGTTAGAATCTATTCATTGTAAAGGAGGAGTTATCAATGGAACCATAACATCTTCAACTTTGGGTTTTCCGGCCACTTCTCGTCTTCGACTAACTTCTTGTGGTTTTTCTTAGCCAGTCCATCCTACTTTAATATTTTTGTCGAGAATATGGTTTATGTAATGGAAGCTACTTTAAAGAAACGAATGTTGTTGCAGGAAGAGAGCTGAGCGTGTCTCACTGTTTATCATCGGTTTCAATTCCATCTTTCTACACCATATATGAGCAATCTATGCTACTTGTCATATAAAACTGCTTCGTTCGGGCGAAAACAGCAACGGATATCAAAGGTTCTTGAACTTTAAACTCTTACTTTTCCTTTTCTTTTTTTATCTAGCTTTCTTTATGTCTTCGTGGTAGATATACCTTTGTTTCTCATCGACTTTTTTAGGTAGTTCAATCTTTACTTGCTCGGATTTCAAATTCTTGGTTTATTAGTATAAATTGCATGGATCCTGTGGTTTGCTGCGTCTGCATTTAGGTGTTTGGAGGCAGTATCATCCCTCGACGACAAGGAGTTCTCGGAAACGTTACTAAAGTACATAAGTCAGATACTTATGGAAGAGGACACAGAGAGTAAGCCTGGAATGTTTTGCAATCCACCCGGCCTTCGAGCCACCGAGAAACCGTTCTTTGATGCCCTCGGTGAGAAATACTCATTCAATCTATACCAGCAAAAACTACCTAATATCAATCACAACTTGGGAAGCTCTGATGTTTTTTGTCGAAACGGTGGTGGTGATCATAGTATTGGCAGTAATTCTAGCACTGACTAAAAAGCAAAATGCTCAGCAATGTAAGCCACCCAAAAGCAAAAGACAAGTTTGAAAAGTCAAAAGAAGCTTATCCTAGCTTCTCCTTCTTCTCTCTCCAGTGCCTCGCCTGAACATCAAAACAGAGCACGCAAACCCAGGCCAAACCCAGGCAGGCAACCGTTGCCGTTTAAACTCCGATTGTACAGTTTGCCGTTACCTCCATTAATGCACTGCTAGCCGTTACGCTGAGCTAGCCGTTTCCTCTTTACACTGTATAAATACACCATCGTGTATCACCATTATTAAGCTACTCCGATGTACTTTGCTTTTCTTGAATAAACACATTTTTCTCAAACCTTCTCTCTCCTTGTTCTCGTTTTCCAACTTTCATTTTGGTACCGGAGTAGGTCCTTTTCTGGGATCTTTTTTTTTCCTTCCTGCTTCCCCGATTCTTCTCTGACCAACTAAATCTCAAATGGCCACTGAAAAGCCTCATTATCCTTATCCAAATGCCATTAACATTGCAAATTTTATCAATGTTAAACTTAATGGCAAAAATTATTTGGCATGGGTTACATAAGTGAAATCACTTGTGAAAACTCAGAAGCTCATGGGTTTTCTTACAGGAGAAACCCAACCTCCGGCCAAGAAGATTGTCAGAGAAGGTAATGAAGAAATGAATCCTGCCTACGAAGACTGGGAGCAGAGTGATGACCTTGTTAAGTCTTGGCTCATCGCAACTCTCTCTGAGGAAGTCGTCGGCCATATTTTTGAGCTGGAGACAGCAGCTCAAGTGTGGCAAACTCTGGCCAATAGATTCGCACAGAAGTCCGAATCCCAAGAGTTTACTCTTCTTGCACAACTTCATGCTCTCCAGAAAGAGAACCGCCCACTAGCCGACCATCTGAGTGACTTCCAATCCATTCTTAACCAGTTATGCTCCATCGGTAAACCAATTTCAGATTCGGGCAAAACCTTCAGGTTGCTACAAAGCCTTGGCAAGGACTATGAGTCCTTTAAACAAACTATGCTTAAGCCTCCAGTTCCGTGCTTTGAAGATGTAATTTCACAGCTTCAAGCTTGTGAATCCAGACTCCTTAGCTATTCTCATCCTCAAAATCAAAATGCTGTATTCGTTACGCAACGCTTTGGACGAGGAGGAGGTAGAGGACAAACAAGAGGAGGAGGTCGCTTAGGTCAAAACTTCTCTTCGCAAGGTAGGGGCTTTATACCTGCTACTCAGAATAATAGAAATCAGCAACGAAGACCTCCCCCAAAAACAGAAAATCCTCAACAAGGCAAACAACAAGGTATGCGCCCTATTGTAACTTGTCAAATCTGTCTTAAACGTGGCCATACAGCGATGCAGTGTTATAGGAGGTTCGACCACAGTTATCAGCAACAAGAAGTTCCAGCAGCTCTAGCCTCTCTTCACGTTGATCAGCCTCTCGAAGATGGTTGGGTTGCTGACTCTGCTGCTACCTCCCACATAGTAAATGATGTTGGTAAGTTAACAAATTTTTCTCCATACACTGGACCAAATAAAATTATGGTGGGTAATGGTGATTACGTTCCTATCACTCACATTGGAAGTACTTCTTTGAATGATGGCTCACTCTCCCTTAAGTCTGTCCTTGTAGCTCCTGAACTGCAGAAAGATCTTCTGTTTGTGTCTCAACTCACCGATGATCAACCAGTATCAGTTGAATTTGACTTTGATTCTTTTTCTATCAAGGACAAGACGACCAAGGAAATATTGGCCAAAGGAATTAAGAAGGGACGCTTGTATGTGCTGCCAACCTCCAAAGATGCAGCCTTTTTCTCCTCTCGGCAGCACACCGTTGGTAGAAATATATGGCACTCTCATCTTGTCCATCCCAGTGAGAATGTTCTAAACTCTCTTTTGAAGAAGAAGCTGATATCTGTGTCAAAATCGTCTTTATCAACTTTTTGCTCTGATTGTTGCCAAGGAAGGAGTACCAAACTTCCTTTTGGTTCCTCAAAAAATCGTGCATCAGCACCCCTTGAAAAGGTGCACTCAGACTTGTGGGGTCCTACCCCAGTTGTATCCAAACAAGACTATTTATATTATGTAGTGTTTGTGGATGATTTCAGTAGATTCACTTGGATATATCCACTTCAATGTAAATCTGATTTATTCGAAACTTTTGTTCTTTTTCGTACCATGGTTAAGAAACAAATTGGACTTCCAATCAAGATCTTACAATGTGACAATGGGGGAGAATTTGTCAATAATAGAATGGAAGCATACTTGGCTGCAAATGGAATACTGCAACAAATGTCTTGTCCTTATACACCTCAATAGAACGGCTTAGCTTAGAGAAAACACAGACACATAATTGAATTGGGAACGACACTTATGATACAGTCTGGTATTCCAAAACAGTTCTGGTTAGAAGCTTTTATGACATCAGTTTTTCTGATTAATAGACTTCCGACTCCAGTACTTGAAGGAATTTCTCCTTTTGAGAAGCTCTACAGGCGCACCCCTAATTATTCAATATTACGTTCATTTGGCTGTGCATGTTATCCTCATTTGAAGCATATTTCTGAAAATAAATTGGCACCAAGGTCTTTGGAATGTATCTTTCTTGGGTATAGCCCACGGCATAAAGGGTATAGATGTTATCATGCACCTTCCGGACAATTATTCATCTCACGTCACGTGCTATTTAATGAAGATTTCTTCCCTTTCAAGGAACGGGTGCCACACCGTTCAAGTACTGACACTCAATCTTCAGAACAACATAAAGAAGACCCTTTCTTGGGCGGTTCCGTGACTCCATTATGCACCGCCCCAGCTGTTCATCAACAAGCCGAGAATGATGAACTAAGCTCTTCCACACATCACATCCCGTCGGAAACTCACCAGCCCTTTAATGCCTCTCCACAGTCTCAAGCTTCAATTTCAGACCATTCATCATTACGCCTAGCACATGGCACACAAGAAGCCACGTCACTCACTCCATTATCATGGCAAAAGGACAACTCACAAAGGGACCACCATGCATTTAATGACTTCCCGTCAGAATTTGTGCCTCCTCACATGTCTTTGCAACATTCTCCAAGATCTATGGCTTTTGATGAATTTATGTCAGATTTTGCTGAAGAAACTATTCCATCACACGTTTTGGTTCAAGAAACTCAAGGCCCCCCACAGGTTGATAATAATGTGGATGATGAACAACACAACACACTCGAATCTTGCTCCTTTCCTACACCGTCGGAAATTCCTTCATCCACAAGCCGAACCCATCCCATGATTACAAGAAGTCAAGCTGGGATTTATAAGCCCAATCCCAAATATGCACTTAATACTAGTGCTGTGGTTCCTGCTCCTCCAAAGACAGTAAAAGGAGCACTCCAAAATCCAAGATGGAAAGCTGCAATGGATGATGAAATTAGAGCACTTCATCGAAATCAAACATGGATTTTCGTTCCACGCACAGGTTCAGAAAACCTTGTTGGTTGTCGTTGGGTTTTTAAAACTAAGTTGGCTGCTGATGGTTCCGTTGATCGATTAAAGGCAAGACTTGTCGCTAAAGGATTTCATCAAGAGGCTGGAATTGACTATTTAGAGACCTTTAGTCCTGTAATCAGACACACCACTTTTCGAGTGGTCCTCTCAATTGCTCTAGTGAGAAATTGGCCACTTCTCCAATTTGATATTAATAATGCTTTTCTCCATGGCACTCTTTCGCAACCAGTTTACATGCATCAACCACCAGGATATGAAGATCCTTCAAAGCCTGATCACATCTGTGAACTCAAAAGAGCTCTTTATGGTTTGAAACAAGCCCCCAGGGCTTGGTATGACAGGTTTGGTTCTTTTATGTTTGAATATGGTTTTATTATTTCACTAAACGATTCTTCCTTGTTTATTTATGATACAGGTGATGTTCAAATTTGGCTTCTTCTTTATGTTGATGACCTGATTATCACTGGAAATTCATTATACCACATCAATGAATTTGTAGACTCACTAAGCACCAAATTCCCTCTCAAACGGCTTGGTGATTTACACTTCTTCTTAGGGCTTGAAGTGCATAAAACTACTTCTGGCCTATTTTTAAACCAAAAACAATATGCCTCTGATCTCTTGCATAGAGCTTCAATGGAATCCAGTAAATCCATTTCAACTCCTCTGGCCACGAAACCTCCACAACTTAAGGACCCAAATCGTCCTTTTACCTCACCTTCCACCTTCCGTAGCTTAGTTGGGGCTCTCCAATACCTTACTCTCACACGTCCAGACCTAACCTTTGCTGTAAACAAACTTTGTCAAGCTATGCAAAGTCCTACCTTGCTGGATTACCACCATCTCAAACGAGTTTTGAGATATGTTCATGGCACCGTTGACTACGGCTTTCATCTTCACTCCAAAAGTTCCTTGGATTTATATGGTTTTGCATATTCAGATTATGCAGGTTGTTTGGCCACCTACCGTCCTACCTCTGGTTTTTGCTTCTTTCTGGGGGTGAACATTGTGTCTTGGAGCTCCCGTCGGCAATCTACAGTGTCACGGTCATCTGCCGAAGCTGAGTATAGAAGCCTAACTGCTGCCGCTGCCGAATCAACTTGGATTTGCTCTCTTCTTCGTGATTTGTCAGTACCTCAACCACGGCCCACTCTTCTGCACTGCGACAACATTGCTGCTTTAACACTTACCACGAAGCCAGTTCTTCACAACAAGACCAAACACATTCAAGTGGATTATCATTATGTTCGTGAAAAGGTTGCTCTCAGAACTCTTGTCACTGTCTACGTTCCTTCCTCTGCTCAACTTGCAGACATCCTCACTAAGCCACTCTCGTGCTCATCGTTCTTCCTGTTTCGCTCCAAACTCGGCGTCGCACCACCCGCCCCGCCAAGTTTGCGGGGGGATAAAAAGCAAAATGCTCAGCAACGTAAGCCACCTAAAAGCAAAAGACAAGTTTGAAAAGTCAAAAGAAGCTTCTCCTAGCTTCTCCTTCTTCTCTCTCCAGTGACTCGCCTGAACATCAAAACAGAGCACGCAAACCCAGGCCAAACCCAGGCAGGCAACCGTTGCCGTTTAAACTCCGATTGTACAGTTTGTCGTTACCTCCATTAATGCACTGCTAGCCGTTACGCTAAGCTAGCCGTTTCCTCTTTACACTGTATAAATACACCATCGTGTATTACCATTATTAAGCTACTCCGATGTACTTTCCTTTTCTTGAATAAACACATTTTTCTCAAACCTTCTCTCTCCTTGTTCTCGTTTGCTTACTGGTATCGAAGCCATTATCCTTACTAGTGTGTGGGGTCCAGTCCCAACCGGCAAAGTTGACCGAGCTTGGACTGAGGGGGAGTGTAAAACTATCAGTCCCACACCGGTAAGGAAGCTGAAAAATCATGGCCTTATAAGTGCCGGACCTCATCTCACTACTGCCTATGGGTTTTGGTGAGCCAACTGTAGGGCCCGTTTGCTTACTCTGACAACACTGCCGATCCGCTCGAGGTAAGTGATATTAGGGTATACAAGTCCTCTTTCTCACAGCCCACGGTTCCTATGAACTATGTTTTCAAGCCCAATTCGGAGCTCAGTAGTAGATCACAGTTTTTACCTTATCAGTTGAAAAGCGAGGGTAACATAGGTGAAAGCAAGGAGGTTTTGGCTCAGAACAATTTTACAGATGCCAAATTGGCGTTGCAGTTTAGTAGAGGTTTAAAAGAAGCTAGCAAGTTTCTTCCCGAAGGTAATCAGTTGTTTATTGACGGGGAGACATGCATAGTACCAGGAAAGTTAAAAGGTCAGGTTCAAAAGGAGACATTCACAGAAGCACAGGGTATGAAAGGGAATTCACCGGATGGACTGCGGTTAAGGAAGAATCATAAGAGGGAAGATGTGGAAGTAGAAGAAAGGAGGAGCAATAAGCAGTCTTTAGTTTATAAGGAAGAGCTTGAGTTATCAGACAAATTTGATAAGGTGTTGCTTTGTATTGGAGCTCCTTCTCAGCTACGCGTTGACGATAATGATGAACCCTTGCAGAATGAATCAAGCAGAGTCTTGCAGCCAAATGGACCACCGTAAGGAGCAAAAGGTGGGAAGAGTCGTGCTAAGAAACAGAGCGAAATGCAAGGTATGTTTGATTTAAGAACTTCTCTGACTTTGTATGCAGAAGCTGTCTCAGCGAGTGACTATAAAACTGGAAATGAGTTGCTGAAGCAGATTAGGCAACATTCCTCCCCACTGGTGATGGGTCTCAGAGGTTGGTGCATTTCTTTGCTAATGGCCTTGAGGCACGCATGTCTGGCACGGGGACTAAAACTCAAACCTCTTATGTTTCCATGACTCGTTGTAGGATATCAACTTACGAAGTCTTGAAAGCTTATGCTGTTAATATTTCAATCTGCCCGTTCAAGAGGGTTGCATCATTCATTGCTTACAAAATGATATATAATGTTACAGAGAAAGCAACAAGTCTTCATATAATAGACTTTGGTATCGGATATGGTTTTTGTTGGCCAATTCTGATACGTAAACTTTCGAAAAGAGTTGGAGGACCTCCCAAACTACGAATTACGGGGATAGAGTTCCCTTAACCTGGATTTCGTCCAGCTGAGATAATTAAGGAAACAGGTCTTCGCTTGGCTAATTATTGCAAGCGATTTAATGTTCCCTTTGAATTCAATGCTTTAGTATCACAAAACTGGGAAAGCATCCAAATTGAGGACCTCAAAATTGATAAGACTGAAATGCTTGTTGTGAACTGTTATAAACGGTTTGAAAACCTACAGGATGATGCAGTAGAAGGGACAAGTCCACGAGATAGGATTTTGAAGTTAATCATGAGTATGAATCCAGATATCTTCGTGCATTCTATTACTAATGCATCCTACGGTGTTCCCTTCTTTTTCACACGATTCCGAGAGGCCTTTTTCCACTTCTCGGCATGGTATGACATATTAGATGCTACTTTACCCCGTGAGAACCCGCAAAGGTTGATGTTTGAAGAACAGTTCTTAGGAAGGGTGGCTATGAACGTTATTGCATGTGAGGGCGCTTCGAGGGTTGAAAGAGCTGAGAAATACAAGCAGTGGCATGACCGGATGATAAGGGCCGGTTTCAGGCAAATCCTAGTGGAACGAGAGCTCCTGACCTCGTTGAAAATGAAGGTGAAGGCTTCGTACCACAACGATTTTGTAATTGATGAAGACAAGGAGTGGGTTCTTCAGGGATGGAAAGGCCGTACTCTTTATGCTTCCTCTTGTTGGGTGCCAACATAGGATCCTTGTACCGATGGTTCTAAAAACTCATCATGTCCTACTCTTGCAACTCTATCGATCGGGAAATTCTGTTGTGTTGAGGTTGCTTGGCAACTGGGGTTGATTGACATGACCGGCAGAGGAGAAGAATCGATACTGATGATAGAGAGATGCATCCTGTTAAAGAAGATAAAAGTTGGACTTAATTTGAAGATAGATAATGTGGCAAATAGTTTGCTTTTAGATCATATTTTGTAAATGTGGAATTAATCACTTTAAATTGTGTAATTATATTTTCTAAATATGCATTAATGCCTTTTTAATTCTTTTTTACCGTTTTGATGAATCAAATTGGCTAATACATTTTTAGTTGCAACTAAATTGGCTATTAGCCTACTTATTCGGACCTTTGTCCTTTTCTAATAGAATAAGGCAAAAAATACTTGGGGAGTATTAGAAATAGGTGCTAGCACAAAATATAAAAAGATCATGGTTGTTATATATTGCCAACTTTGTAATATATTAGCTTTTGTATTTATTTAAGTATTTGTTTTCAAAATATTATTTTAAATGAAGAGGTTAAAGTATTTAAGTATCTCCTTTCAGGTGCAACATCTCATTATGAATTAAGTTTTTGTGGTTCCATGTCATCATATCATCCATTACTTGTGGATTGATAAATGTTAAGTATGTCAAAATAATGATTGCTTTATATTATTAATATTTTTGTATTTGAAGTACTTGCTTTGGGACTTGTATTGTTAATTCTGAATTTGAATACTCTATTCATTTGTTTTTGTAGTAATCTTTTGATTTTTTGATGGTTTAGCTAAATTAGTGTTGTCATAGTCACGGTGGGGATAAGAAAAACCTTTTTCAACTCATTGAAAGGAACATGTAGTATTAAAAGGCTTTTTTTTCTTCTTGTTAACACTAGTTAGTGAGGAAAATAAAGTATCTTAATATATAAGAAGTATAATAAATTAATATATTAATAATGTAAAACATACATTTAAATATGCCCACTTGTTCTACATGAAAAAATATTTTCTATGGGAATTCAGTCCAAGTAAGAAGGCTTTCTCACTTAAAACCTTCATTTTGAGATTATATTGAAATGTTCAATCATAAATAAAAGTCAAATTAAGAGTAAGTTAGTCTTTTATCCTTTTGAAATAGATTCTTACACATAATTTGGGTAAAATTAATTTTTTTGTCATATCATTTTTAATATGTATCCTTATAACAATATGGTATATTTTTCCTTGCAAACTATTTCCAAGTGTAGGGTTTAATATATGAAAGGTACTATCTCTTGAGTCTAAGTTCTAATATAATATTAAAGAGTTCATTTCATCCGTCAAAGTTGACTTGTGGAAGAGAATAATGTTTGCCCATTAAAAAGTATAATAGTTTTAAAATATAAAATTCTCATAAGGAAATGTTATTTCAAGTGAATTTAAAGTCTTCCAACCTTTATTTGTTTTCATAATTTTCATAATTCTTGTAATGCTGACTATACCTTTATGTTCTTGTACACTATTTTTATTAATACAAATTTACAGTTTTACAAAAAAAAAAAAGCATAATATGTCAACATATTAATAATATGAAACACATCGTTAAAGAGGCGAACAAATACATATACAAGAGACACAACATGCTATTGTATCGATAACGTAAGACACCTTCTAAATTAACGAAATTTTTTATTCCTTTTGGAGGTTCCACACGTTGAATCAGAAAAGGATAGGGACTGGTACCGGTCAAACATTTTAGACTATATCGCATTAGTAGAAAGGCCAATAAAATATTGAAATCTGGCAAAGGAAGGTTCCAGTTGGAGTTAACAGCTTCTCGGGAGTTTCACTTAGGACACAGGCGTTCTTTGAAACATCCGCTCTTAAATGCATAGTAGTAATCAAAATGGGATGAATATCAAAAGCAGAAGACAGAAATTTGGATAAAATATCAGTAACTTCATGTCCAGAATATTGTGTGCTGTAAACTTCTCTAATCAAGCTGAAAATGGTTCATTGGAAAGCTAATGAAGAGAAGAACAATTTTGTGAAGAAAAATCGAAGACCCACAGCTCATAAAGGATTAATTTGAATACGTTGAGGAGTTCTTCGAGTTTATGCCTTAACTGCTCAAAAGAGAAATTGGAAGGAGATTAGAGAGTTTCTGAAGATGATTTCATAGGGTTTTTCCAAGCAAGAAGGTGTTTTATCAATCTGTAAAGCACCCACGAAGATTCATTTCAAGACTGAAGAGAATTAAGAAGGATTTGAGGGAAACCCATATCTAACCTAGTAACTCGTTTCTTTGGTTCGTGAAACTCCAATTTTGTAACTTAAAATTTAGACCAAACGATGGTGTTTTAGAGCTCGATTTCAAATGATTTTGAGATAGAACAACCAGCTCCTACTCCTAACTCTTCTTACAACTCAAAAATGGATAGAGAAGAAGGAAAGAAGCAGCTCTAATTAGAAGAAGATGTGATGGTACTTAGAGGTGTAAGAATGACTCTTTGGAAGTAAGAGATCAATATACTTGATGATATTTAAGTGCATTATCCTCTCCATTATTTGGTTGGCCGAAATTAAAGAGAAAGCAAGCTTATCTCAAGCATCTCATACTCTTCATTCAAGTTCATCAAACTTACAATTTTGCACTTCATTGGGTGACTATATTATGAACTTATTACTTGCTTGTTAGAAAATCAAGTTGTACTTCAATATACTTTATTATTGAGTTGATTTTTTACAAGTAAACAAAGCTAGGGTTTGAATGAATTTGGAGCTTGTGTCCAAATCACTTTGTAATAGCATAATAGCATCTGTTAGAGGCTTTTGAATTGAATCTTGTATACTTTGTAAAAGCCTAGTTCTAATATTGTAATATTGGGGTGAGAATTTGTAATTGGGTTTGAAGGATTGGTTATCCCTTGTAAGGGTTTGGATAATCCTTGTAATCAATTGGTTAATTGATTAACCAATGCTAGCAAGTTGCTAGAGTGGAATGGAATAAGTGCGGAGGTGGCTTAGGCCAAACCACCTACCAAAAATTGTGTGTTCTTATGTGTTTGTTGTTTGTGTGAATGCTTTAGTTATTGCATTATATTTATTAATAGCTACACATAACAAAACCAAAAAGACAACATTATTTTTTATAAACCTAATTCACCCACCTTCTTAGGTTGCTATAGGATCCACTAGAGTCAATAAACAAAAACAATTTGTATGTATGTTTTATCAATGACTTCTCCTAATTTACTCGACTCTATACTTTTCACACACATTTTAAGTTCCTTGATAGTTTCACTCTATTTCACAAATTTGTCAAGAATCAACTTAATTGTAAACTATAGGCTATTCAATGTAATGGTGCTTTGAAATTTTTCTCATTTACTTACTAAACTTATCTCTAGCAATTTGGCATCCATCAAATAGTCTCTTATCCTCACTCTCCCTTTCATAATTATATTGCTAAGCGTAAGTATCACAACATTGTCAAGATGGATTTCACCCTCTTCACTCAAGCTACCATACCCACCTAATTCTAGGATTTTGCCTTTAAGACCTCTATGTTTCTCATTAATCAACTCCCTATTGCAATGCTCCAAAACCTTTCCCCTTAACAAGTCCTATTCCATAAACCACTTACTATCATTCACCCTAGAGTCTTCGATTGTGTTGTTTTTTCCTTACCTCCAACATTATACCCCACATAAACTTGCCCCATGCTTATGCACTTGCATCTTTCTTGGCTACCCTCTTAATTATCATGGCTATCGCAGCTATTGTCCTGCCACCCAATGCATCTTCATCTTTACAAATGTTATCTTTCATGAGGATAACTTTCCTTGGTGATCTTATGTAGCCATGTGACCCAGCACCTATCACCCCTCTAATGGATCCTACACCATTCCTTATTGTCATTTCGCTTCCCACAATCCCCACACCACCCCTCCCTTCCCAAGACACTTCTCTATCTTCATTGCCTTTAGACTCGTTTCTCATACCTCCATTTATGCCTCTTACTCTTGCTTTTTCATCCCTACCTTTCACTACCTTACCTCATCCAATCACAAGACTTCAAGAAGGCATTATCACCCAATGCACTCTTACCCATCACCATACATTTGCTCTCATTATTTCTACCTAACCCATCCTTGAACCAACTTGTTACTCCTATGCAATTCATGAAGCTTGTTGGCGTGAAGCTATGGTGGCCAAGTACATTGCACTCATTTAGAATAGCACTTAGATATTGGTTCCTTAACCTACTAGCCTCAAATCCATTAGTTATAAATGAGTATACAAGGTTAAACTCCAGTCCAACAATTCCTTAGAATGCTATAAGGTCCTTCTTGTGGCCAAAGAATTTCATCAATGGGAAGGTGTCAACTTTATTGAGACATTTAGCCCAATTGTAAAGCCTATCACTATTTGCACTATCCTTGCTCTACCCTATTCCCATGGCTAGTAGATCTACCAACTAGATGTTTCTAACACCTTCCTACATAAACACCTTTCAAAAATGGTCTACATGGAGCAACCACAATAATTTATGGATCCTAAGCATCCTTCTAGTGTTTGCCACTTGTATCATTCTTTGTATGGCCTTAAACAAGCACCTCGTGCCTGGTACTAATGGTTAAGTTCCTTATCTTTCTTGGTTTTATCATCTCATTGGCTAATACTTCCTCGTTTACTCTTCACATGCTTGATACAACTTTATTTTACTAGTCTATGTAGATGATATTATTTTGATTAGCTTCTTGTAGGCCCTTTTTCCACTTTACTTCAATCTGTTTAATAGAAATTTGCCCTTAAGGATCTTGGTCTCATTCATTACTTTCTTAGTATTGAAATCCAACCTACTTCTAAGGGTTTTTTTCTTCATCAGGCCAAGTTTACCCTTGACATTCTAGCCTATGCTAAGATGAGCATTGCCAAGGCCATCTCCACTCCCTGCACCATGGATAAGCTGCTTTCTCTTCAAATTAGCAAACCCTTTACTAACCTACTCCTCTACCGTAGCATTATTGGTGCTCTTAGTACCTTGCCCATACATGCTCAGACATTGTATACTTAATGAACACTACCTCTTAGTTTTTGCACTCTCTTACTATTGCTCACTGGCAAGCTATGAGCCATATATTTTGTTACTTGGTCAACACTCCTTGATTTGGCCTTCTTTTCACTTATAGTCCCTCCACCTCTCTTTATGCCTTCTTTGATACCAATTGGGTAGGTGACTATGATAATTGGCATTTGGTGGGAAGTTTTTGTATCTTTGTTGGTAGGAATCTCATCTCTTGGAGTTCTTAGAAATAACACACTATTGTTCAATCTAACATTGAAGCTGAGTATAAATCCTTGGTTAACAACATAGGTAAGCTCATGTGGATTAAGTATCTACTTCATGACCTTTGACCTTTGCAGCCCCAACTACCATCTCTTTGGTGCAACAATATGTTGGCCTTGTACATTACTGTCAACTTAGTATTTCATGTTCACACCAAATACATTGAGATCAAAATTCACTTTGTCCAAGAATGAGTAGCTCACTGCCAACTTTACTAACAATTTATTTCATTTGTGGATTAACCTACTGACATCTTCACCAAGAGTCTTTCCTCTACTTGCTATAAACTTCTTTGTTCTAAGCTAGTAGTTCAATCTACCCATTCAACTTACAAGGGGATGTTAAAGGATCCTCCACTATCACACCCTGTGCATGATGTGTCAACCACATTATCATGATGTGAGTGCTATGTCAACCCTATTGCTACATCAATAAAGATTAACCTATGATTTAACCCATGTCTTTTGCAATTGCAATCTTCAGCTATCTAAGTTTCTCCCTATCACTAACACCGAATTTCCTTGATGGTTTCCTTGTTCTTCACCATTGATTGTATACATTTTTGTTTCTATTTTTAATCGTTGTAAATTTGTGTAAGGTTATTCTTCACAATTGTTTAAAGGTTATTAGGAAAAGTTACTTAATTGAAATTAGGGTTTGCTCTACTTTTCTCCTTCAACAGAATTTTGATTCCGATAATGATCCTTTCTCTCACCAATTCTTTCACAAGTCAATCTTTACTTGTTTTGGTACTCGAATTTTTGATTTGGTAGAATATATTCTATGGATTTTGCATTTGCTAGGTCATTGGATTTTGTAAAATATGATTTAGTTGATAATGAACACGTCATTTTTCCCAATTCTAATCAATGCCCAAATGTTTTAAACTCGTATAACTTCAATGCACCCTCATTAAACCTTAACCTCCTTCAAAGTCTTATGCTTTCGCCAAACTAGGGTCATCCTAATTTTGCTTTGCCAATAGCTATGGCCCCCACGGTGGAGCCATATGCTCCATCCATAGGTGATAGTTTGTACGCACTATTTATGGGTAAGAGTTTGGAGGGAGTGTCGTCCTTGGACAACAACGAGTTCTTAAAAATGGCATTGAAGTACATTGGCCAAATACTTATGGAAGATGACATAAAGAGCAACCCTAACACGTTTTACAACCCTTTAGGCCTCCAAGCCACCGAGAAGTTGTTCTATGCTTCCTTTTATTAGGTGCCAACATAGGATCCTTGTACAAGATACTTGAGAAGGCTGATCATCTTTAATCATTTTTTTCTCTAGATGAAATCAATTCTTATAGCTCCACCATTTTGGAAATTTTGTTGTATGAGGTTGCTTGGTATCTAGTGTTTTTTCTTATAATCAACGGAGGAGAATATTCAAAACTAATGATGGAGTGATGCATCCTATTAATGGGGATAAAAGTAGAACTTAATTTTTCATTTAGATATAGATGATGACGGAAATAGTTCACTTGTAGATCAACTTTTGTAAACGTGGTATTAATTAGTTTTGATTAGGTATTTATATTTTCTATATATGACATTAATGCCTTTTTAATCCATGTTCACTATTTTGATTTAGATGTTTTAGTTGTAGTTAAATGGGTTATTGCCTTACTTCTTCAGACTTTTCTCCTTTTTTAATAAAATGAGACAAAAGAAATATTTGAAGAATATAATAAATGGTTACTAGCACAAACCATTAAAAGCAGTTGTTGTACTATGACTCATAATCTTTTTATGTATGGCGTGTTGTGTTGTTAAAAAGGCCATTTAGTTGAAATACTAGGTGATGGAGCAACTACCATAGTCAAATAGTCCAAGAGGCAAGCTGTTGAGCTGTTTATTATTTTCAGGACAAGTTTGCTGTTTTTTTATTGAGACGAGTGCTCTATTCTCAAGCATCACTGCTAAACCGACTTACAACTCATGCTTTACTAACATATAAAGACATCTAAGATAGAGAAGAAGACAAATAGAAAAGAAAGAAGACCATAAATGAGAGAAAACTTGAAGAAAAAGGATTTTTCGCATAAACTACGAATAGAACAATGTACAAATTATGGAAAATGTTTTGGAAGGTGGAGAATTAAGTGATTTCTATATGGTTTGTTGTTAAGCATTGAAATACACTTCTTAGTGATGAAAAAAAAAGTGTCCTATGAGTGTTAGAATGACCTAAGTTGCTGTAAAACAATGTAAACTCCCATGTATACTAGTAAAGATGTTTTCCCTACTTTTCTGGATGTAGGCAACATTTTGGTTGAACCACATAAATTTCTAGTATCTTTTGGTTGTATGATCTTTGTTTAAGTTTCATCTGCATATTTATTGGTTTTATCAAGTGTTACTAGCTAACTTAAACTTGTTTAAGAGCTTAAAACAAAGGCCTCACAGTTACTATTCATAAACTATTTTTTTCACCAAGTTTTCAAACCAACCTAACATAGTAGTTAGTACGTACTGCCATCATTTTGATATATATATATGTATGTATATATGTATGTATATACACACACAAGTGTCCCTTTTTAAAATGTCAACTTTTAAAAAATGTTCTACATGTTATTAGTGTTCGGTTCCAGTGCAACATCTCTTTACTAATTAACTCTTTGTGATTTCTTATCATTATCTTATCCCATTACTTATGGAGTAGACAATGCTTAGCATAAAACAATAGATTAAAATAATAATTTTACCACATTATCAAATATCTTTAGTTAATATCATTCTTATATATTTAGCTATATTTTATTGCTAGAATCTAAATCTTAAAAAAAAAAAAATCTTTCTAGCATATGATAGTTTCAAACTATTATGATAACAAAAAAAATGAAAAAATAAAACAAGAAGCATAGATATTTTTTAACTTCTACCTTATCCTTGTGGTGAGAGATTTCAAGTGCAATATCCTATTGTGGATTAAGTTTTTTGTGATTCCATGTCAATGTTTGATTTCATTACTTGTGGATTGTGTAATGTTTGTGATGAACAAGTATGTTAAAATAATAATTATTCTTCATTATCAATATTTTTAACTAATATCAATATAAGAAGAGCTTCAAAAAAAAAAAAAAAGCTATTGAATAGTTTTACTATCAACAAGTTAAAAAAATGAAGTATGTTCTATCATTTTGTACGATTCTACTATTGCAAAAGGGCTGGGCCGGGCCGTTTATTGAACTTTTCTTTGGCATTTTAGAAGTTGGTCTAGGAGTTTTTGGGCTTGAATTTTAAAAGATTATTTTTCCATTTGATAAACATTTTTTGAGAGGTATCTCTTAAATTTTTCGAATGAGATTATCATATGGACTCTTTTAGACTTTGAAACAAGGGATTGGGGGTAGCTTCGATTTGAGGACAAAAGATTATTATGTAAATGTTTTTCTTGAGGAGTAAGGAGATTAATTGTCAAAACTTTAGGAGCTATTTTGATTTTGCTGTTGAGCTTAGGACCAAAAATTTAAAAGCAACATCAATTTCTAATTGAGTTAGACACTTTTCAATTTAATTTGGATGGTTAGATAGTATTGTTAGGAGCTCTTATTCCTCAAGAAAATAAATATGATTATCTTCGGGCCAAATCCCTTCCCCTTAGCCTCTCAAACTATGATTCATTTTATTTCTAAAAAAAATGGGTTTATCAATGATTTACTTTGTTACATTACAAATGGGTGCTTCCCTGCATATATATTACATTCTTTTATTTCATAAATGCAATAAAATGATCATATAGCTATCAATTTAAATAATTGTCATCTTTTGGGCTATTAACTTTGTCAATTCATTAGTAGCCTAATGAAGCCAATAGCAATTTAAAGTCTCCTTTACTTAGGAGGTCTTGAGTTCAACATCCACCCCTTTATCTAATTAAAATAAAAGTTGTTAATTCTATATTTGAATGCTCTGTATATTTGATTCTATATTAGATTTTTGATTTTTGGAAAGTTTTGCTAAATTGGTGTTGGCATGGTCCTAGCGGTGATAACAACAACATTTTTCAACCATTGTTAGTCATTGAAAAAAAAGATGTAGTATCAAAAGGCTTCCTTTTTCTTTCTTGACATTGATTTATTAAAAAAAAAACTTGATATATAAGGAGAATAATAAATTAATACATTGATAATATAAAACACACAATATTTAAATATGCCCCCTCATTCTAAATGAAGAAATATCTTCCATAGTCTAAGTAGGAAGAGTTTTTCACTTAAAACCTTCACTTTAAGATTATATTAGAATGTTCAATCATAAAAAAAAAAAGTCAAATTAAGAGTAAGTGAGTCTTTTATTCTTATAACATAGATCATTAAACATAGTTTAGGTAATACGAGACTTTTTGTCATACCATTTTTAACATGCATCCACATAACGATATGAGTTGTGATATTTGTCAATGGAATGTATTTCCTTGCAAACCACCTTGGCGTGTAAGGTTTGTATATGAGGGGTACTATCTCTTGAATATAATTTATAATGTTATATTAAATATTTTATTTTATCCTTTAAAATTGATTTGTAGAAAATAGGAACAGTTTTCCATTAAAAAGCATAATATCAATATACTAATAACACAAGACACATAATTAAAGAGGTGAACAACACAATGAGCTATTGGATCGATAATTTAAGGCACTTACTACAAGTCTTTCCATAAAGCCAAATCCTCCGGATCGGGTACAAAAGTTTCTTTCTTTTCAAGGCTCTACACGTTGAATCAGAAGGGGATAAGGGCGTGCGTTAACGGTCGAAACATTTTAGATTATATCGCACTAGCCGACAGGCCAATAAGAGATTCAAATCTGGCAAGGAAGGTTCCAGTTCGTGTAACAGCCTCGTGGGAGTTTCACTCAGGACCAGGCATTCTTTGAAACTTCCACTCTTAAATGTTTCGAAATAAACAAAATGGAATGAATATCTAAAGCAGAAGACTGTAATTTGGATAAAATATTGGTAACTTCTTGTCCAAAATGTTGTCTATCACGTAAACCTGTTCTTTCTGGCGGATGCAGCGAGTGATACCGGAGGTTCTTGAACTTCCGACCTTTTCTTTCCGGTTTTCTTTTGTAGCAAGCTCTTTATTCATGTCTTCCTTGTAGATATAGCGTTGTTTTATCTGTTTTTTAAGCTAGTTCAATCTTTACTTGCCCTGTGCCTCGGATTCGTGGATTGGTAGCAGAAATTCTATGGCTCCTTCGTTTGCTGAGTTACTGGATTTTGTAAAAAATTATTCGTTGGACAATGACAGTGCCATTTTCCCAATTCAATCAATGCCCAAATCTTTTAAACGAGAGCAATTTCAATGCACCCTCCCCGAACCTTTACTTCCTTGAAAGTCTATGACTTTCACCTGACCTGGGTTACACTGACTCCGCTATACCGATAGCTGTGGCCCACGCGGCGGAGGCATTTGCTCTTTCCGCTGTTAATAACTTGTAAACACCGTGATTTTTCATCCCTCCCCGCTCCCTGTCGTCCCTCCCTGCTCCCGCAGTCCCTCCCCGTTGTCCCTCCCGCCGCCCTAGATCCTCTTCCACCTTCATACTGTCACGACCCTAGATCTGGGATCATGCTCTTATAACCAAAATATGTCACGGTCGGAATCGGAGCTCTCAAACATTGGGTATATTGGCTCAAACGGAGGATCCATAGCTTTCTCAAGGTTGCCAAACTCCATAGATAAACACACTTACACACACCAAATTAACATACAACACACACGACACACACAATCCGCATCAAAGTGGACACGGCACACCCACATCATAATGGAAATGGCACATCTGCATCTTTAAGGGGACACAGCACTGAGTTTCTCTCTAGCCAAAGGACTTCAAGGATTTCACATAAACAGTCTAGGAATTTCGTAAGCCTTCATCCCCAATTTATAATCAGTCACAATTACAAGCTTTACCCCTCTAAGTACAAGCCAACAAGGGTCTAATAAGTAAAAGTACCAACATGAGCCCACGTAAGAGCCAAGGATCTAATAGTTCATTATATAATTTTACTACCAAAAGACCAAGACTCTTTAGGCATGCGACAACTCCTTCCCCCTTAAATAGAGACCTTGCCCATAAGGTCGACTTTTGGATAACACAAATGGAATTTTTGCACCAACACCCCAGTAGCCTTCGGCATGTAAAACCTTCCTTTAACACCAACCATTTCTTTTGGTTTCTTTTGGTTTTCTCTTCCAAAATTGCTCCCTGTAATTGCCTTTCTACTACCACAATATGATCCCCGACTACAGGCTGGAGTTCATAAATCCTGCTTCTACACTTCTAAAGAGACAACTTTCAACCAAGTGCAATCCATTTCTTCCTTCCAAGTTGTGTATTTTTCTATTGCTTCGGTTATCTGCTCTTCATAAACCCGTACTTGGTCTTCAAGAATCTTTAGTAAGTTTTCTGTCTTTAATAACCACTCTAACTTAGTTACCTTTTTGCGAGCATCATTTGTTTTGGGATTGAAATACCTGGATCAAGCCTTGTCGTTCACTGCTGCGATGATTTGTATTTGCGTGATCCTTATGCTCAACACATTTTACCACAACAACTTTCAAATCCTTCAAGAGCGATTCCTCTTGCAAAAATATTTTTAACTTTGTAAGGTTTTCCACCCAGCTTGTCTCTTTGGTTTTGGCATGCATTAGCCAAGGATGTAAGCCTCCGTGCGAACCAAAGACATCACGATCTCCTTGGACAGCAAGATTGTGCGACTACCTTGTTGAATATTTTATGTCAGCCATAGATAAGTGGCTCTGGATATCAAAAGTTTTTAAAGTCCAACCCTTCAAAGAGACCCTCCAATAATTTATTACAACACCATCCAAAACTATCAACTTCAGGTAACTAGCCTCTTTTCTCAATCCTAGCAGATTAATCAACTGGAAGAAATGGTTGACAATGTCTGTTAGAAGTTTTTCCAGAACATGGTCCCTTTGAGTATAGGTAAACTCATTCTCAATATTTTTGGGTATCTTATGACTTTCCCCAAGAAACTCTTCTCCCAAAACTCCAATATTTCTTGCCCGTACCACATGAAGGTCACCCATAAACAAATACAACATGGAGTTTCCCTTACTTAAAGGTGGTTTGATTGGTTGTAATGAAAATAACATACCCACTAGTGAGTACTCCGGTAGCTTAAAATCTGTGAATGCAAGCTCTAACCTGTCCAAATTTTCACCACCAACAATATTGAAATCACCACTGCAATGGAAGGAAATGAGCTTCAAGATGCATCTATCTTGAGCTACTTCTACAATCAAGGCCCCATCCTCAAGTTGATTAGTGTTCAATCCAGCACATGCTCTCCCTTTTGTTTCCTTTTGAAACTCTGGAGAAAATTCTAAACGTCCATAAGCAACACCAAAACTTAAAACTAGAGGAATCTTAGTAATCAAATCCTTGTTAGCCATTTCATCAAGCACTAGCCGCGCAATGTCAACATCCCCACTAATCTTCCATACACACTTTAACCGCACCAAGGATTCTTCTTTCTCTTTCACCTTTTTCCACCGCACAGAAAGGCAAAACATGGTCAATAATTTATTATTACTGAAAGCACCACCATGCCTTATGAGAACAACAACAAAAGCATCCATCACATCAAAAGTTTCTCCCGCATCAAAAGTAGGTATTCCCCATTGACAGAGATATGAAGCTCTTATCAACGAAAAAGCACCAATGGTTCCATTTTTATCCGGATCTTTAAGGACATATCGGTCGTGTACAATGATACCAGCTTCCAATCCATCCCTTTTGAAAACTTTTGCCAAAACTATTTTTCCAACAAGTGAGAACTCTACGAATTTGTTTTGCTGCCACTTTCTAGCCTTCATTAAATTTTTGGCACAGTCCACTTTTCCCACCATTTTGGCCAGGACACCTATGACATGCCTATGGGTAGCAATGACATTAGTCGTGGATTCAAAGACAACCCAACACTCACATTTCGTTATCTTCCTCAGATCGAGATTTGTCGCTAAACAAGCTTCTTCCAACAGCTCCTTTAAACTGTCACCATGTGGGGCATTAAGATCCCCATGACGTGAATTTCCATATGAAATGAAGGAAGCAAGAAACTCGTTTTCATCAATGAAATTCTCTCTGATTTCAATGAACACGACAAGGTTTCTCAGCACACCGGCAGCAATTGCCTGTGAATCAGGTGTGAGAGTTTGACAAATCTCCAATAACGACGAAACCCCCCCACGAGAAACAATCGCTCTAGCGTTTTTCTTCGAAAAGGTTAGCGCTTGGAGAGCAACGCAAGCTTTCTCTGATGAATGCTCGCAGTTTGGCAAATCCACACTTTTAGGATCTGATTTCTTTAGACCAGTTTCTACTAAGCCTAGTTCCATATGGATCTGAGCTATCTCTACAGTCTTGCTGTTTATGTGTATTCTGAAAATCCGTTGGTTTTCCACTTCACAAAGCAGCTCATAGAATTGTAATAGAACCAAATAATTAGAACCCGAATCAACTTCAATTTTCCATGACATTTTGAAACTTTCAAAATTTGCGGCACTAGGGCCAACCTGCACTACACGGGTGCCTTCGCCTCTCTCTGTGTTTGCTTTCATGTCTTCACTCCTCTCGATTTTCTCCTTTTTTAATGACTCCGAACAAACCCATTTTCCAATCCTATTGAATTCTTTTTCAAGTGCAATCAAGGCTCCCTTTTCCATTTCTTCTTTTCTCTCCCCATGGTCCCGATTCCGTTTGAACCTTTCTTCTTCTCTTTCCTCTCTCCTGGACTTTTCTTCCTCTCTCTCCTCTCTTTTGTACGATTTTCTTTTTGTTTCCTCCTCATCTTCCTCCATTTTTATTTTCTTATTTGTCAGTTTGGGCGAAGAAGTAACAAAGTCACATTTAGAGTTACTTACCGGCAGTTTCTTCTCAAAGGAGGTTAAAGCAGCTGCTCGATGGCTTCTTCTAGCTCCCACATCTCCCTTTTCTTCATCAATTTTCGGTGGTCTTCCCCGATGTCTTATCTCACAACCTAGTGGCGATCTTCCATCCAAAAAGTCCTTGCCAAGACTCCCAACGCCCTTTACTGATTCTTCAATTTTGACGACCATAAAGTCTGTCGTTTTTCTGTGGTGACCCAACAAATCTGACCCATAATTAGAATAGCTGTTCTCATGAAAGGGTACCTCAGACTCCTTCATCTTCTGGATAAAATCACGATGTTCACCAACCACCTTCGACTCTATGGCCTTCTTCGATGATGGTTCGGACTCCGGCAAATCCAAGCCTCTTAGATCTATCTCTACTTCCAAAGACGTCTTCCAATCTGACAGATCTAATTTTTTTGGGTTTGTTTCACCAGTTTCATGGTTAATCTGGGAAGCTTTTTCCATTTCTTCAAAAGCCTCCTTAATTAGCCGATAGTTCTCCTCTTTCTGCTGGCGTTGCATCTTCTGAAACTTCTCTTCTTCTTGCTGGCGTAGCATCTCCTGAAACTTCTCCTCTTCTTGTTGGCGTAGCATCTCCTGAAACTGACGCTCTCTCTCCACCTCACACTTTCTCTGTTCCGTCCTAAACTCCTCACCAATCTTGCGTAACCCTTCTTCTAGTGTGATCAAGGTTCCCTTGTCAAGCCCAGAAACCCATTTTTGCATTGTGGCGATAAACGACTCCAACGTCTGATTCCAACTCTTCTTCGTTTCCTTGTTTGTCACGGTCAGGATCGAAGCTTCCAAACATTGGGTATATTGGCTCAAACGAAGGATCCATAGCTTTCTCGAGGTTGCCAAACTCCATAGATAAACACACTTACACACACCAAATCAACATATAACACACGACACACACAATCCGCATCAGAGTGGACACGGCACACCCACATCATAATGGAAATGGCACATCTGCATCTTTAAGGGGACACAGCACCGAGTTTCTCTCTAGCCAAAGGACTTCAAGGATTTCACATAAACAGTCTAGGGATTTCGTAAGCCTTCATCCCCAATTTACAATCAGTCACAATTACAAGCTTTACCCCTCTAAGTACAAGCCAACAAGGGTCTAATAAGTAAAAGTACTAACATGAGCCCACGTAGGAGCCAAGGATCTAATAGTTCATTATATAATTTTACTACCAAAAGACCAGGACTCTTTAGGCATGCGACAAAATAACACCAATGAAAAACAAAATACCAAATTATATTGAAAATCAAGTAGAATAACAACTTGTAAGATGGAAGCGATATGCAACTTATCAAGATTGAGAACCTAAAGCTTCCTCAATTATAAAGGCCAAGCCAAGGTTTCAATCTCTCAAATAAGCGCTGCCTCTACCTTTGCCCTAACTCCTTATTTATAGCCTAATTCTTAGCCCAATATGATTGGGTTTTGGATTCCTAAAACAACTGAATTTTAGAGTCCTAAATTGACTAAGCTTTGGACATTCCCCAAAACTACTCAATCTTTTTAATTAAAACAATCTAAAGCAATAACAAATCTAATTAGGATCAAATCCCTTATTTAGCATACCCTAGTCTTGACACATACCCATTTCCTCCATAAACACCAGCCGCGTCCACTTCTTCCACCGCCTCCACCGAAACCCCATAACCCCAATCCCAGATCCATCCACGCCTAACCCAGTTCGTTATCACTCATCCCTCCCCGTCGTTCCGCGCACCCAGATCCCCGAAGCCCGCCGTCACTCAGACACTCCTCGGTGACGGGAGGCAGAGTTGGCCAGCGGGAGAACAGGTCCTGATGGCTGATCGCCGGACTCCCTAGGCTTGGAGGTAAGAAGCAAAAAAAAAAAGAAAAGAGAGTATTTTTTTTTCTGCATATTAGATTATAATTGGAATAGACTTTGCTCTAGTGAGTGTTGGTGGGGAATTTTTTTTTTTTTTCTGTGTTTTTTATACTTATTTTTTTAATTTTTTTCTTTTTTTTTCTATTTTTACTTTTTTTTTTGTGGTGTGCTATTTCTTAGATGTTTTGAATTATTGATTACTTAATTAAGATATTTGTTTTAGATTGGTATGAGAAAATATATCTACCAATATAACAGTCTTGATCAGCGATACAAGTCTAGAAAACTTAACCATTATTGTTAAAATCAATAAGGATGTGAAATGAAAGATTTCATCTATCAGAGTAAGCTTACAAATTATAATAAATTTTTACAAGAGTTTTGGAATTTGCCAAGTGTAATATTTGAGCTTAGATGATGATATTTTGTAATCGAACACTCTTGTAAATATTTTTACGGGTAATATATAATTTGACCTTTCACCAAAAAAAAAAAAAAAAAAAACTTGTAAACACCGTCTGTGGGTTGGGGTTGGGGTTCGGACAAAGGATTCTCGGAAACGGTGCAGAAGTACATCATTTTCATTGCTTACCGGTGGTCAATTATACATTCACTTTCTCAGTTCATTTTCGTCTCTTGCGGTCGAAATTGACGTTTCATAGAATAGAACCCAGGACATGGAGAGAACCCTCTGCAACAATATCCTCCTCTAATAAAAAGTGCTCCACAAAACAGATCATCCCTGGATTCCAAAGATCAGTCTTCCGCTCCTTTACGCTCCGATACCATAAAGAAATACTATAAAAGGAGAAATCATGAACGGCTGAAGGCAACAAGTACAACAACGTAAACATAAAACATTGACAAAGAATATTTACTTTAAACCAAAGTAAAAACATCAAAACATAGTTTAAAAAGCAAGATCGCAGGGCCATCAGCCCAGAGGCTTTCTCTCTTTCAACACACATTTATAGAAGTTTCGAGCATTAAAAGCAAAGGACGATTTTCTCGTTGAAGCTACTAGACAAGCAGCAGATATTTGACACGACGTGTGCGAACGGCAGCATCTTTGGTTTGCGCCATACCGCACGG
This sequence comes from Casuarina glauca, assembly GCA_028551395.1. Classification (NCBI taxonomy): domain Eukaryota; kingdom Viridiplantae; phylum Streptophyta; class Magnoliopsida; order Fagales; family Casuarinaceae; genus Casuarina; species Casuarina glauca. Next base: position 25,529,733 of record CM052352.1, on the reverse strand, counting down.
ATGACTCGGAATCTCGCCCATTGTAACCTTGTTTTATTCTAGAATTATTCTTTTTACAATTGTAAGGTAGGAGGAAGTATAAATAGAACCACAACTTTGGGTTTTCCGGCCACTGTCTCTCTTCTCAACCGCCAACCTCTCTTGTGGTTTTTCTCCGCCAGCCGATCGTACTGTAACCTTTTTGACGAGAATATTGATTATGTAACGGAAGCCGCTTAAAGAAGACGAGTGTTGTTGCAGGGAGAGGGCCGAGCATCCCTCACTGTACATCATCGGTTTCAGTTCCATCTTTCTGTACTACATATGAGCGATTTATGCTACTTGTCATGTAAACCTGTTTGGTTCTGGCGGAAACAGCGACGGATATCAGAGGTTCTTAAACTTCAAACCCCTACTTTCCTTTTCCTCTTTTAACTAGCTTTTATTCATATCTTCGTTGTAGATATATATTTGTTTTTCATCAGCCTTCTTGGGTAGTGCAATCTTTACTTGCTCTGGATTTCGGATTCTTGGTTGCGTAATATAAATCCTATGGATCCTGCGTTTGCTGGGTTGCTGGATTTCGTAAAAAATGCTTCGGTTGACAATGATCAAGCCATTTTTCCGAATTCCAACGAATGGCCAGATCTTTTAAACGAGTACAATTTCAATGTACCCTCCCCCAACCTAAGCTTCCTTGAAAGTCCATGGCTTTCACCTAACCTGGGTTACAGCGATTCCGTTCCGCCGTTACATGTGAACCCCGCGGCTGAGTCATATGCTCCGTACGCAAGCAACAACTTGTGTGCACCGTCTGCGCTTAGGAGTTCGGACGAAGTATCGTCCTTGGACGACAGAGAGTTCTCGGAAACGATGCTGACGACATAAGCCAGATACTTTTGGAAGAGGACATAGAGCGCAACCCCAGCATGTTTTACGATCCTTTGGACATCCGAGCCACCGAGAAATCGTTCCTTGACGCTCTCGGTGAGAAAAACTCCTCCAATCCATACCTGGAAGAACTACCTTATATCAATCGCAACTTGGGGAGCTCTGATGTCTTTTGTGGAAGCAGATGGGGTGATCATGGTATTGGCAGTAATTCCAGCACTAACTTTGCTACCGATCCACACTGGGTAAGTGATGTTGGGCTATGCACGTCCTCTTTCTCACAGGCTGCGGTTCCTGCTAACCATGTTTTCCAGCCCAATTTGGAGCTCAACAGTGGATCGCAATTTTTGGTTTATCAATTGAACGGCGTGGCTAACATAGGTGAAAGCAAAGAGGTTTTCGCTCAGAAAAATTTTACTGGTACTGAATCGGCGTTGCATTTTAGTAGAGGTTTAGAAGAAGTTAGCAAGCTCCTTCCTGAGGGTAATGAGTTGTTAACTGACTTGGAGACGTGCATAGTTTCAGCAGAGATAAAAGTTCAGTATCAAAAAGAGACACTCACAGAGGAGGAGGGTGTGAGAGAGGACTCAGCGGATGGGCTGAGGTTAAGGAAGAATCATAAGAGGGATGATGTGGTGGTAGAAGAAAGGAGGAGGAATAAGCAGTGTGCAGTTCATGTGGAAGAGTGTGAGTTATCAGAGAAATTTGATAAAGTCTTGCTTTCCACTGGAGCTCCAATGCTATGCGTTGATGATAACGATGAACCCTTGCAGAATGAAGGAAGCAGGAACTTGCAGCTAAATGGGCAGCAGCAAGGGACGAATGGGGGGCAATGTCGTGCAAAGAAACAGGGCAGAAAGAAGGAGATGCTTGATTTGAGCACTTCTTTGACTCTGTGTGCACAAGCTGTTGCAGCAGGTGACTATAGAACTGGAAATGAGTTGCTGAAGCAAATTAGGAAACATTCCTCCCCACATGGAGATAGGTCACAGAGGTTGGCGCATTTCTTTGCTAACAGCCTTGAGGGGCGCATGGCTGGCACTGGGATTGGAACTCATACCTTTTATTTTTCCTGTCTTTCCCAAAGGATCCCAGCTTCTGAAATCCTGAAAGTTTATGCGGTTAGTGTTTCAGTTTGCCCTTTCAGGAGGGTTGCACTATTTATTGCTGGCAAAATGATACATAATGTGGCAGAGAAAGCAACAAGTCTTCATATAATAGATTTTGGTATCGGATATGGTTTTTCTTGGCCAATTCTAATCCAAAAACTCTCAGAAAGAATTGGAGGACCTCCAAAACTACGAATTACAGGGATAGAGTTGCCCCAACCTGGATTTCGCCCAACAGAGAAAATTGAAGAAACAGGTCGTCACCTGGCTAAGTATTGCAAGCGGTTTAATGTTCCTTTTGAGTATCATGCTTTAGCATCACATAATTGGGAGAGCATCCAAATTGAAGACCTCAAAATTGATAGGAATGAGGTGCTCGCTGTGAACTGTTTTAACCGATTTGAAAAGCTACAGGATGATGTAGCTGAAGGGACGAGTCAACGGGATGGGGTTTTGAAGCTAATTCGGAGGATGAATCCTAATATTTTTACACATTCTATTGTTAATGGATCCTACGGTATTCCCTTCTTTGTCACGCGGTTCCGAGAGGCCCTTTTCCATTTCTCGGCATGGTATGACATATTGGATGCTACGTTACCCCGGGAGAATCCGCAGAGGTTGATGTTTGAAAGAGATGTCTTAGGAAGGGAGGCCATGAATGTTATTGCATGTGAAGGCACTTCGAGGGTTGAAAGGCCTGAGACATACAAGCAGTGGCATGTCCGGAAGATGAGGGCCGGTTTCAGGCAGCTCCCAGTGGAACGAGAGCTCCTGACCTCTTGGAAATCGAGGGTGAAGGAATGGTACCACAAGGATTTTTTGGTTAACGAAGACAATGGGTGGGCTCTTCAGGGATGGAAGGTCGTATTCTTTATGCTTCCTCTTGTTGGGTGCCGATGTAGGACCCTTGTAATGGATGCTTGAGTACATATCATCTTCGATTATTTTTCTTTGGATGAAATCAATTCTTGGAGCTCCACTGTTTTAGAAATTTCGTTGTCTGAGGTTGCTTGGCATCCGGGTGTAAATTGGCCTGTGTGTCTAGGACATGCTAATTATGAAAATGTAACATGGTGGTTGAAGATACAAGGAAAAAAGTTTATAGGTTCTATACCATCTTCTACTATTACGTGTCAGATTAGCAAAAGCATTCGCAATACCCATCCCTCCACAAACAACATTTTGCGAATTAACCTTGACCTTTGGGGCCCACTTCTATACCTTCATTTTAAGGCTATCAATACTACATTTGCTTTGTGGATAATTTCTTTAAATTCAGATTGCTTTTTGTCTCTCTTCTCAAGGCTAATATCTCGATATTTTTTTAAAAATTCACAAATTGTTGAAAATCAACTAAATTAAAAATTAAAAAATCCAAAGTGATGGGTAGTAGAATTTGTGTCCAAACCATTTCATACTTTATTAGCCCAATTGGACATCTATGAAAGGCTATCAAACCCATATGCCTCCTTTCAAAATGAGTTCATTCAAAGAAAACATTAGCACATTGTTAAATCTAAACTTTCTATGGTCCATCTTGCCCATGTACCTTTAAGATATTGAGATTTTGCTTTTGAAATAGTGACTTGCATCATAAATCATTTATCACAATACCCCACCCATCTCTCATTAAGAGTATTCGGATGTCTTGTCTACCCTTATCTTAGACCCCATACACATCATAAGTTGAAAACATAGGGAATGTCTTTTATGTTTTTTGGGTATCCTACAAATTATATAAGCTATAGATGTGTCTTCACAAAAACAAATAAAACATATATCATTGCAAATGCAATGTTTGGTAAATAAATTTCCTCTTCATTAACCTAAAAAACAAAATCCAATTACAACTTCTTAAACCTAATTTTTTATTTGTTTACCTCTAACCTCTTCTTCGCCAACAAATACATTGATCAATTATCCAATTAACCCCAAATCTCAATAACCATCTCCCACCATTTCTATACCACAAGAACCTTAACCACCTCCACCAACAGCTCACACAATGGTGACACGTTCAAAATATGGTGCAATACCTAGATTTACAATTACTTGTCAACATTCATATGCTTTTGGAACCTAACTCACCCTTCCATTAAGCCAACAAATTTTATTAAGGCTTTCAAACATAATAATTGGCATCTACCCATGGCAAATGAGTACACTACCTTCTCAAAAACAAAATATGAGTTCATTCCATAACCCAAAAATATTATCTTAATAGGATGCAAATGAATATATAAAGTCAAACAATGTTTTAATGGTTCATTTGGACATTATAAAGCACAAGTTGTTGCTAAAGGTTTTTATCATGGCATTGATTATTTAGAAATGGTTAGTTATGAAGCAAAACTAGCTACTGTGTGAACAATCCTTCTTTTAGCATACCCCAATAATTGGACAACATCAACAAGCACTTACCTAAGTGATAAGTAGGTGCAACTTAAGACCTCTTTGTCCCAAGTTCAATACCCTAAGGATGTGTGAATTGAAAAAGAAAAAAAGGAATTAGAACAAGCCTTTCTTGGCACCAATGGTTTAGTAGTTTTTACCAAACAAGAGTTGACTTCTTATTGTTTATCTCATACATGTCTACATATAGCATTTTTTTTTATTTTGTGAAAAGATAAGTTTACATTAGCAAAATTTAGTGTACAAAAGAATTAGAACATACCATCTACATATAGCATTTCTTCCTCATATATGTTGATGACATAATTTTCACATGAAGTCTCAATGATTTATTAAAAAGAATCCTTACACAACATAAAAAAGAACTTCATATTAAGGAATCTTGGCCATTTACATTATTTTTGGTACTAAAATTGAAATACCAATACAAAATTACCTATTTGATGAAATGGTAGACTAGTATGATTTAATTTAGATTTGTGGCATAAGCAACCATACTTTTATTAGATGACTTGTTTATGGGGATAAACTTCCTACACCAACAGAAATTATATGGTGGCTTCCTTCAATAAATATATATTGTGATTTTTGTTAGTCTCATATAGAAAATAAGGGTAATCTCTTTTTTAATGTGCATGGAATCTGACATGACATTAAAGGTTAGAATGAAAAATTACAATGGATCATCAAAGCAATTAGAGGAAGGTATTTAGTTCCTAAATTTTTTAAGATATCTTTCTTAATTTGCATTTCTTGTATATAGGCTTAACGAAATATAAGACATTTTTAGGGAAAAATAATTAATATCACTATTCTCTTAGTGAAAGTAAAGAAAGTAGTACAAGGGAAAGTTTTTTTGTTTAGAAATATAAAATTTTTCCAAGAAAATGTTATTTTTAGTGAGATTTAGAGGCTTTCAACTTTTATCTTTTAATAGATACAATGACTTCTATAATGTTGGGATATACTTCTGTGCTTTCATATTTTAAAATTTATTAATACAATTTACCTTTTCACCAAATAAAATAAAATTACTTCTACATCAAGATAAATTTGTTCTTAAAATCATTTATCATGCAAAAATGGTTGACTCTTGCAGGGTTTCCACCACAGCATCTAGTAGTCACCCACCCTCCATCAATGATGGTGATCCTTTCCTAAATCCAACCCACTACAAAAGCATTGTTGATGCCTTATAATACCTTATACTAACAACACTAGATATTGCTTACATCATTAACACCACATGCTAATATATGCAAGCACCAACTACTACTTATTGGCAATTTGTTAAATGAATACTTTGTTTCCTAAAAAATACTTCTCATTATGGCCTTCAACTCAGATGTTGCTCCAACAAGACCCTAAATGCTTACTTTGATGCTACATGGGTTGTAAATTGAAATGATTGATAGTTCACTAATGGTTTTTTGCATTTTCTTAAAGTCAAGCTTAATTTCTTTGAGTCCCCATAAATAGAATACCTTAGCCCTCTTAATCACAAAAGTTAAGTTCAAAAGTCTAGCTAACACAACAACTAAATTAATATGGATTGAAGCTTTTCTCCAAGACCTCCATGTCCCCCTATCTCAACCTCCCACTATTTGGTGTGACAACTTCTTTACACTATACCTTATAATCAGTCATATGTTTCATTCCAAAACGAATCATGTTAAGATTAATTTTCATTTCATTTATGAAAAGGACCAAAAACAAGAAACTCTTTGCCCACTTTATATTATCTGTTAACCAAACGATGGACATCTTTACCAAAAGACTCTTTGCTCGATTTAAAATACAAGACAAGGTAACTATTTGAATGGACCCATGAGCTAGTGGGGTTCTTAAAACAAAAATCTGCTTTTACCATGTCGGCCACTCACCTCGACACGTTAGCTTCACTTAAGTACATCATCAAGCCCCCTAACAAGGACAGCCAAGTCAATCCTCCGAATCACAGAGTGCGATCATTGTCTCATAGCACACTTGCATATTCTGCCAAGAATCTTTTCACCTATATCAACTCTCCACAAGAGAAGAAAAAGATTAAATGCACAAGAACCTCCACCAATCTCAATCAGTCATTAACCAATAATCATTCCTAAATCAAACCGATTCAATTTTCTTCTTCATCAATTTTCACATTCTAGGAAATTCTTTAAATTCTATTCCTTATTTTTGTATTTCCATATATGGAATTCGCTAAAAGTCTATATATTCGACCTCTATGTACATTGGTAATTATAGTTTGAACTTCAATTTTCATTCTGCTTATTGTTGTGTTTGGTTTCTATTTTTGCGTTAAAATTTATTTAGAATTGATCCAAGAATTTGTCAAGAATTTTTGGGGATTTTCTCTTCTACCTATCTTTTTCTTTGAAATTTTTCAAGTTTGTTGGTTTCAACTTTAAAAGATTAATTTTCATTTTCATATTCAATGTGTGAGAGGTAATTCTTAAATTTTTTTTGAATGGTATTATGATATGGACTTCTTTCGACTCTTATTTCTTTTTAAAAAAAGAAATGGAATAAAGGGAGTTGGGACAGCATCTATTTGTAAAACAATTATTGTGAAACTTTTTTCCTTGGGGGCTTGGGAATTAATTTATTAAACATTTGGGAGCCACCTTGGTTTTTGGTTTAAAAGCCCACGTAAGATTGTTTTTATTTTAGATCGTTGATAGGGTTATTTTTTAGTTGCTTGTGCTGTCTCCGTTAAGAATATATAGCCTATTGATTATCCTCTTGTGAACTTGTAATCCAAAGGATTATTTGTATGAATTATCTTGCTACTAAAGGGACCCTTTAATGGTTTGCTAAAAGGGGTGGGTTAGGACTAAAAGTAGTTAGTCCTAATCATTTAAAAAGTTTCATGTTTATCTATTCTATGCTTATACTTTTTTTATTTGTTGTCTTAGTTTTACTTTATAGTAATCGCTATTATTCCATATTATGATATGATTTTCCTCTTTGATACTTGTTGATATGATTACTACGTCATTGTCATTAACTCGCAAACTTTTATCTATAGACTTAAAGGGCCCTAGGCGTATTTAAATTACACATCTCAGGGCAAATTAAATCAAAAAAACTTATACCTCATATGCATAATTAATAAGAAACATTAGAAACATAATTCAACCATCCCTCTCTTAGGTTGACATATTGAGCGGATCTCTAACATGTGAGTGGTCATTAATAAGAATAGTTCCTGGATGCGGTGAGCTACTGCCAAGGTTAATGATTGAGAAGGTAAAGAGCCAGGCTCTTCGTCATCATAATAAAGAAATGGAGGTGATGATGAAGGAGGATTCCTTATTTTAAGTGGTAGGAGTGTTTAAATTCTCGATGATGGAAGGGTCCAGTACTTGAATGATAGGAAGATCTATTAACTGAGTGGTATATCTAATTACTATTGGCTCAAAATGCTTAGGTGTAGTCCTAGTGATTTCTTGTGAAGGATGTGGCACTGACTATATAGGAGAAAAAGAAGAAATATTTTTAAGAAAATACACATTTCTATTTACAAAACCTATTTATCCTTGAATATTGTATATCTTATATCCCTTCTATTTATAAATATATATCCAATAAATACACTAGTTATAGCTCAAGAGGAAAATTTATCTTTGTGCATAACATATATACAGTAGTAAAAACAACTAAATACTTAAGAATGAAAGAGGTCAAGAACTTCCCCAAAAAATACCTCTCATCGGGTGTGTGACCATTTAAATCAAAAGATGAAATTCTATTTATAATATAAGTTTTTTTAAGTATACATTCACCCCAAAATCTATTATGTATTTTATTTTGAAAATTTAGTATCCTTGTTACATAAAAAATGTGGCAATACTTATGTTAGACCACACCACGTTAGTATACACCCATAATTGTCATGTATGATACTCCATGATGAAATTTTTTGTCACATTTAGGATTTAGAAGTCTCTTGCATTAGGTAATCTAACAAATTTAACATTACTGCTAAACTAATTTTCACCATATTAAAAAATCACTCTTAGTGTAGCACAATCTTGGTCATTGAAAGAAATATGTAATATTAGGAGGTTTACTTTTTTGTTTAAAAAAAATTATAAGGGAATAAATACCTACTATATATAAGGAGCATAATAAGTCAATATATTAATAATATAAGACACACATAAAATTTAAATATGTCCCATTGTTTCACATGAAAAAAAAAATTCAATGGGAATTTAGTACGAAATGGGAAGAGTTTCTCACTTAAAACATTAACTTTGAGATTATGATAAAATATCACTCACAAACAAAAGCTGAATTAAGAGTATGTGAGTCTTTTTCTTTTATAAAAAATATTTTCATTGGGCTGTAGGGTTGGTACATAAAGTGTGAAATTTCTTATTTTAAGTTTTGATATGATATTAAAGATATATAGTTTTTTAATTTCAAAACTAGTTTTGTAAGAGAGTGAAACATTTTTACATTAAAAAATATAATATACCAATATATTAATAATATGGTAGACACATCATAAAAGAGGTGAACAACTTTACATATTAGAAACACAGTGGGCTAGTATACTAACAATAAATATTTCCTTTTGCAAGTAGATTGAACATCTCCACATATAAGAAATACAATTAGCTAATATATTGAAAATGTAAGACAAATATTTCCTTTTGATAAGCTAGGCATCTAAGGATTTTAACATTTAAAACATATATCATTCTTTACAAACTAATTTCTAAGAAGGAAATTAATTTGCTTAATAAATCAATATCAAAGTTTAGGTTTAAGAGATGACATTTCTGTATATAAAATAGATGTATTGTTCTCCTAATGAAGTCTCTAACTTATATTATTTACAATTTTTTTTTTAAATTTTTTTTTTTTACTCACGCACCTGGGTAGGGGGATAAGAATTCAAACCCGTGACCAGTGGGACTGTCGGTCAGGGTTTGGTTCAGAGAACACCACTGAGCCAGGGCCCTCGCCCTGTTATATTATCTACAAATGAGCGTCTTATAAGTGATGTGAGAATTATTATCCATTATCCAAATTCTGCAAGAAAAACTTTTTAAATAGGATAAATGTCCCTCCATTGACCTTTCTTAACAAAGAGGCACACATTGGTTGGATAGTAGCGTGCGTTAAGAGTCAAAACATTTAAAATTGTATCGCACTCGCAGAATAGCCAATAGAAGATTCGAATCTGGCAAGCAAGGCGACAGTGTTGTAACGTCTCTGGGATTTTTTACTCAGTATTCAACCCAGGCGTTCTTCGAGACTTCTGCTCTGAAATACTTAATAATATCACAAATGTAGTGAATATCTAAAGCAGAAGACAGTATCTACAAATTTAGAGACACAATTAAGGTTTCAGCAAATTGGGGATATTGTTTATGTAATGGAAGCCGCTTAAGGAAGACAGGTGTTGGTTCCCAGGAAAGCGTTTACTGTCCCTTGCAGTGTCTCGTCGGTTTCAGTTCCGCCTTTCTGTTTCAGATCTGAGCGATTTGTGCTGCTTCTCAAGTAAACCTGTTTGCTTCTGGCGGAGGCAGCGACGGATATCAGAGGTTCTTGAACTTCAAACCTTTACTTTTCCTCTTCCTTTTTTCCTTCTGTAGCTAGCTTTTTTCCTGTCTTAGTTGTAGCTATATCTTTCTTTCGATCTAGTTTTTTGGGTAGTTCAAAATTTAGTTGGTCTGGGATTTGGATTCTTGGTTGTATTATATAAATTCTATGGATCCTGCGTTCGGTGGGTTGCTGGATTTCGTAAAAGATGCCTCGGCTGATAATGACCATACCGTTTTCCTCAATTCCAATCAATGCACATATACTCCAAACGAGTACAATTTCAATGGAACCTCATCGAACCTCCTTAAGTTCCCTGACCTGGGTTACGCTGATTCCGCTCCGACAATAGCTGTGGCTCCCGCGGCGGAACCATATGCACCGTCCGCTAGCGATGACTTTTTGGCACCGTCTGGGGGCAGGAGTCCGGAAGTATCGTCCTCGGACGACGGTGAATTCTCGGAAACGGTACTGAAGTATATAAGCCAGATACTTATGGAAGAGGACATAGAGAGCAAGCCAAGTATGTTTTACGACCCTTTGGGCCTCCGACTCACCGAGAAATCGTTCTATGACGCTCTGGTTGAGAAATACCCTCCTTCCCCCAATCCACACCAGGAAGAACCACCTTATATCAATCACAACTTGGGGAGCTCTGATGTTTTTTATGGAACCAATGGTGATGATCATAATATTAGCAGTAATTCTAGCACTAGCAATACTACCGATCCACTCTGGGCAGGTGACCTTGGGGAATACAATTCCACTTTTTCACAGGCTGCGATTCCTGTTGAAAATGTTTCCCAGGCCAATCCGGAGCTCAGCAGGGGGTCACAGTTTTTAGCTCATCAGCTGAACAGCATGGGAAACATGGGTGAAAGCAAGGAGGTTTCGGCTCAGAACATTTTTGCCGACGTTGAATCTGTGTTGCAGTTCAGGAAAGGTTTAGAAGAAGCTAGTAAGTTCCTTCCCAAGGGTAATCAGCTGGTTATTGACTTGGATAGTTGCATTGTATCACCGGAGTTAAGAGGTGAGGATCAAAATATGGCATTCATGGGGGAGGAGGGTGTGAGAGAGAACTCACTGGATGTGCTGAGGGGAAGGAGGAATCATAAGAGGGAAGATGGAGGAGTAGAAGAGGGAAGGAGCAATAAGCAGTGTGCAGTTTATGTGGAAGAGTTTGAGTTATCAGAGAAATTTGACAAAGTGTTGCTTTCCACCGGAGCTCCTCCTCTGCTATGTGCTGACGATAGCAATGAACCCTTGCAGAACGAAGCAAGCAGGGTCTTGCAGCCAAATGGGGAACCACAAGGGGCTAATAGTGGGAAGAGTCGTGCTAAGAAACAGGGCAAAAAAAGGGAGACGTTTGATTTGAGCACTTCTTTGATTCTGTGTGCACAAGCTGTATCAGCAGGTGACTATAGAACTGGAAATGAGTTGCTGAAGCAGATTAGGCAACATTCTTCCCCACATGGTGATGGGTCTCAGAGGTTGGCGCATTTCTTTGCTAATGGCCTTGAGGCACGAATGGCTGGCACTAGGACCGGACCTCAAACTTTTTATTGTACCTTGATTTCCCGTAAGATCCCAGCTTCTGAAATCTTGAAAGCTTATGCAGTTAATCTTTCGGTCTGCCCTTTTAAGAGGGTCGCACAATTCATCGCTGGCAGAATGATACATAATGCAGCAGATAAAGCAACAAGTCTTCATATAATAGATTTTGGTATCCTATATGGTTTTCACTGGCCAATTCTGATCCAAAAACTCTCAGAAAGAGCTGGAGGACCTCCCAAACTACGTATTACAGGGATAGAATTTCCCCAACCTGGATTACGCCCAGCTGAAAGAATTGAAGAAACAGGCCGTCGCTTGGCTAAGTATTGCAAACAATTTAATGTTCCTTTTGAGTACCATGCTTTAGCATCACAAAAATGGGAGAGCATCCAAATTGAGGACCTCAAGATTGATAGGAATGAGATGCTTGCTGTGAACTGCCTTAGCCGGTTTGAGAACCTACTGGATGAGACAGATGAAGGGACAAGTGCAAGGGATAAGGTTTTAAAATTGATCAGGAGGATGAATCCTGATATTTTTGCCTATTCTATTTTTAATGGAACCTACAGTGTCCCCTTCTTTGTCACACGGTTCCGAGAGGCTCTTTTCCACTACTCGGCATTGTATGACATATTTGAAACTACTTTACCTCGTGACAACCCGGAGAGGTTGATGTATGAAAGAGAATTCTTAGGAAGGTCGGCCATGAACGTTATAGCATGCGAGGGCACTTCGAGGGTTGAGAGGCCGGAGACATACAAGCAGTGGCATGTCCGGAATACGAGGGCCGGTTTCAGGCTGCTCCCAGTGGAACGAGAGCTCTTGACCATGTTGAAGTCGAAGGTGAAGGAATGGTACCACAAGGATTTCTTGGTTGAGGAAGACAAGGGCTGGGTTCTTCAGGGATGGAAGGGCCGTATTATCCAGGCTTCCTCTTGTTGGGTGCCGGCAAAGGATCCCTGAACAGGATGCTTGTGAAACTCATCATGTCCGGTTATTTTTCTCAAGATGGTACCAACTCTTGCAGCTACATTGGTCTGGAAACTTTGTTGTCTTGAGGTTGCTTGGTATCTCGGGTTGATTGTCAAGACAGACTGACCAGAAGAGTCAATACTGATGATATAGAGTTTGAACTTTTTTAGAGAATGATGATCCGGCAAATAGTTAGCCTGTAGATGATCTGTTGTAGATATGGTATTAATCACTTTTAATCTGAATATTAGTATTTTCTAAATATGACATTAATCCCTTTTAATGTGTTTTTACCAATTTTAGATGTTTTAGTTGCACTAAGTTGGCTTTTAGCTTACTCATTTGGACTGTCCTGTTTTAATGAAATGAGACAGAAGAAAATATCTGAAGTGTATAATAAAAGTTATTACCACAAAGTATTAAAATGGTGATTGTCTTCTGTTGCGTACATGTTATTGTACTATCTATTAAAATGGTGAGTATGGTGATTTTAGTGTACCACAAAGTAATTAACAGTTTGGCATCGGTTGTCCTGTATTAAAATGGTGATGAAAGAAGAGAAAAATATAAATTGGAAGAAAAAGTCATAGGTGACTTCGTGACCTAAACAAGTATTTTGTTGTCCTTAAGCGTGATCTTCAAGGAGATCTGACAACCCCATGTTACCAACTAAATAAAATGATATAATATAATAAGATTAATCAAAGAAAAAGAGAAAAAGGAAGATGAGTAAGAAGAACAGAACCATAAAGAAAGAAAATCTTCTAAACACCAAATCTCTTTTAAGTTCTAATTTTCTTTAATCCATATATGAATATGTATATTATTTTAAAATCACTTTCTGAAAGGTATCTTGTACACCTTTTAGCACTGAATTATTATACAGATTTCGTTTGGACTTTCATGTATTGGATGAGCAGTGCGGGCAGTTGAGTTTTAACTTAAAAAGTATTATGTGGGTAGTTCTTTATTTCTTATATTTCTATATAATAAAAGAAAATAAAAGGAATACAAGAAGTAAAAGCTGTCTTTGATTTGACTAGAGTTTATCATAGTCTCGCGCCTCAAGGTGTAGGCAACAGCGACAAAGAAAGGGCCTGGCACCCCAAATTTCTCGCTGAATCGGTGGCTTCCGAGGTCACCGTCGGCGTCTCATATAGCTCGACCATGTGGGAACGCCAGCAAAAGTCAATTGGCATCTTTCTCGACAGGTGGTCCCGGAATCTGCTACCTCGAAAAACATTTGTCAAATATGGGATGCCGCTGGTGCCGTCGACCGTCTCTGGTTCCTTGCCGTGAGCCGTCGACAACTTTGTCTTGGTTCCTGCATCTACACTTCAACGTAGACCGGCATCAGTGGGATGCACAAAAGAATCCACCAGAATGGCTGCAAAAGAGTGCTCCCGCTTTAGCATGGAAATATATTAAGAAATTCAAATACTCATCTTAAAAAGTAGCTTATGGGTGTAAGGATTTACTTCTATTTAATTAAATATTTATATTCACACCTTAATAATATAAGATTGTATATTTATACTACAATATATTTATTTACTGTAACGATCTAATATAGATCATCTTGCGATGTCACTTTATATAAACTCACTTTAAAAATTAGCTTGAGTAAATAAAAATACTTTATCCATATTTTAATAATGTAAAACTAGACATTTGCGGTCAAATACCATTTAACTTAATGGGAAGTCGTAAGCCGCTTACCCATCCTTCATTGTGGATAACAGCAGGATTTTTCAGCCATTGTTGGTCGTTGAAAGAAACATTTGGCACTGGGCATTATGTAATGCATACAAGTCTCCTTCTCGTCCAGAAGAGGACTGGTTGTTCGTTGACAAATCAAAATGTTTTAAAAATTTATCTCGCGGGGCGACAGACCAATAACGAATCAAGGGTGGCAATATGGGTCCCAAACGCAGCCATGCACCTGCTCGGAGTTTTGACTCACTCTTCGCCCCGGAGTTCCCAGAAACTTCTTAAGAAAATTTTCTTACGTTGTCAATATTTTTTTGAGAGTTGGTATATCAAAAGTCGAAGAATTTTATATGTTCTAATGGAGGGATAGGCAATAAGATTTCGACAACATGGGGACTGATAACCACTACAGAAATTGCCTTGCCGCTAGCAACGTAAGGAAGACGCGAACTGGGTGCGGATCCTGTTATTTCTTCAGTTTCAGCCCCAATCTCCTGTTCCACGTCTGAGCGAACTCTGCTACTTGTCACGGAAACCTCTTTGCTTCTCACCGATAAACAAGGGGAAGTCTGAGGTTCTTTAGCTTTAAACCTTTACTTTTCTGTTTCTTTTTCTCCTTAGCTTTATTCGTGTCTGTGTTTTCGATGTATCTTCGTCTTTGATTTGATTTAGGTATTTCAAAGTTTAGTTAGTCTGGGATTTGGCTTCTTTGTTTGGTACCATATTTTCTATGGATCCTGCTTCTGCTGGGTTGCCGGATTTCGAAAAAAAGGTTATGGCCGATGATTACCATACCATTTCGCCGAATTTCGACCAGTTCCCAGATCTTGTAAACGGGTACGAATTCAATATGCCCTCTCCAAACCTTCACTTCCTTGAGAGTTCATGGCTTTCCCCTGACCTGGGCCATGCCGATTTCACTCCACCTACAGCTGTTGCCCCAGGGGCAGAGCCATATGCTCCGTTCGCTGGCGATAGCTTGAGCCCATCGCCTGAGGGAACAACAACTCCGGCACCGTCGTCCTCGGACGACAGTGAGTTCTCGGAGACGGTTCTCAAGTACATAGGCGAGATACTTATGGAAGAGAACGTGGAGGAGGAGTCCAGCATGTTTTACGACCCTTTGGGTCTCCGAGTCACCGAGAAATCGCTCTATGACGCTCTCGGTCAGAAGTACCCTGCTTCCCCAAAGCCATACTTAGAAGAACCACCTTACGTCAGTCACAGTTCGGGCAGCTCTGATGATGTTTTCTTTGAAAGCAGTGGTGGAAATTATAGTCTTAGTTGTATTTCCAGCTCTAGCAATAGTACTGATCTTCAGCGGGTGCTAAATGTTGGTGAATACAAGGCATCTTTTTCACAAGCTGCAGTTCCTTGTGCCAATAATTTCCAGTCGAAAAGCGGGGCTAAAATTGTTGATGACAAGGAGGTCTTGGCTCAGAACATTTTTACAGATAATGAGTCTGTGTTGCTGTTTAGAAGAGGCTTAGAGGAAGCTAGTAAGTTCCTCCCTAGGGATGATCAGTTAGTTATTGATTCGAGGACAAGCATGTTATCAGCAGGGTGGAATGGAAAGGAAGATGATGGGAGAAGGGTGGGTTTCAAGGGGAAGAAGGGTGTGAAAGCCAACTCAACGGAAGGGCAGAGGGGAAGGAAGAATCACGATAGGGAAGATGTTGAGGTAGCAGAAGGGAGGAACAGTAAACAGTCTGCGGTTTATGTAGAAGAGAGTGAATCATCAGAGATGTTTGATAAGGTGCTGCTTTCCACAGAAGCTCTTTCACTAGCCGATAATAATAACAATGAACCCTTGCAAAATGAAGCAAGCAGTTGCTCGCAGCCAAATGGGCGAAAGCAAGGGTCTAATGTTGGGAAGAATCGTTCTAAGAAACAGGGCAAAAATAAGGAAAGCGTTGATTTGAACAATCTTTTGATTTTTTGTGCACAAGCTGTCTCAACAGGTGATTATAGAACTGCAAATGATTTACTAAAGCAGATTAGGCAACATTCTTCCCCACATGGTGATGGGTCTCAGAGGTTGGCGCATTACTTTGCTGATGGCCTTGAGGCTCGCATGGTTGGCACGGGGACTCGAAGTACAAGTTCCTTTAGTTTCTTAATTTCCAATAGGATCTCAGCTTTTCAAGCATTAAAAGCTTACCAAGTTAATCTTTCAGTGTGCCCTTTCAAGAGGATATCTCTATTCTTTGCCCAAGGAATGATTTGTAAAGTAGCAAAGAATGCAACAAGTCTTCATATTGTCGATTTTGGTATTGGATATGGTTTCCATTGGCCAATTCTGATCAAGAAACTTTCAAAAAGAGCTGGAGGGCCTCCAAAACTCCGTATTACAGCAATAGACTTTCCCCAACCTGGATTTCGTCCCACAGAAAGAATTGAGAAATCATGTCGTCAGTTGGCTGAGTATTGCGAGCGGTTTAATGTTCCTTTTGAGTATCATGCTCTAGCATCCCAGAACTGGGAGACTATCCAAATTGAGGATCTCAAGATTAACAGGAATGAGACACTTGTTGTGAATTGTATGAACCGGTTTCATAACCTATCGGATGAGTTAGTTAAGGAGACAAGTCCACGAGATGCGTGTTTGAAGTTAATTAGGAGGATAAATCCGGTTATTTTCATCCAATCCATTTACAATGGATCCTACGATGTTCCCTTCTTTGTCACACGGTTTCGAGAGGCACTTTTCTACTTCTCTGCATGCTTTGACATATATGATGCTACCGTACCACGGGAGAACCTGGGAAGGTTGATGTTTGAGAGATTCTACGGGAGCTCGGTTTTGAATGTTGTAGCATGTGAGGGCTTAGAGAGGATTGAGAGGCCCGAAACATACAAGCAGTGGCATGTCCGGACTATGAGGGCTGGTTTCAGGCCGCTTCCACTGGACCGAGAGATGCTGACCATGTTCAGGTCTAAGCTGAAGGAATGGTACCACAAAGATTGTGAACTCGAGGAAGACAACCATTGGATGCTGCATGGATGGAAGGGCCGAATTCTCAATGCTTGCTCTTCATGGGCGCCCAGTTAGGATCGTTGTACAGGATGTTCGAGAATATTTTTCATTTCATCTCTGTAAGCAGGTTGGACTGATTCTAAAATGAGAACTTTCAAAACATGAAGAAATATGTTGAACCGTCGAGAGAATATGATTGTGTAAAAGATATATGTATTTCCTTAACTTGGTGGCTTCTACATAAGTGAGTATAAATAGGAAAGAAAGGAATGTTCTAAATCTGCAAAAAATGGCTACAAGTTTCAAGTGGTCAATCAACAATTTATAGGGGCCTGTGTTAATCTATTTCCAAGATACAACAAACTTCTCCCCGCAAGCGTGGCTGGAGATTGAACAGCAAACTTGAACTTAAGATCACCAACACGAGCTAATGATTAGGTCTTGGTTAGGAGACCTGCGAGCTGTTCTTGAGAGGCAAGAAATGAACTGTGAGGAGACGCTGGGTTATAAGTTCACGAATAAAAAGTGACTATTAGTTTCAGTTTGCTTAGTTCTAGCGTGAAATATAGGATTAAAGGTAAGATAACTAGCACATTAGTTATTAAACCAGACGATGGGAGAAGTAGTTAGGCGAAAATACATTTCAGATAGTGATGGGAGAGGTCAGCAAGAGTAAGAACTATTACACTCTATTCAGTTTCACAATTAGAGCGAGTCAAAGGTTCGTTTTTCGAAGAGTCAAGGGAAAAAGTTGAGATCAAGAAAGTCACCCCTCTTGGGCCATTTTCCTCGAACTACTCCAGGCGGTACAATTCTCACTTTTGGTCAATGGCTCAACAGTTAAAGAACATGCTCGTTGCGTATGATGCTGATAAAAAATAGGACTCCTCATATTCAGACATGGGTGAATAAGTGTTTTGTTTCAACGAAAACGATGGCAACTGTACAGAGAAAGTTACAGAATCAGCTCAAAAAAAACCTAAGTTGATGTCTCAATCATATACAATTAGTCCATGAGGTTTTCCTCGGGTTTAAGTCACCGCCCAGCACTACCATGCAACGCCCAAGTTCGTGAGCCTCAGTCATCCATCAATTGCGACTCTCAGACGTCTTCGAAAGCTTTGATGATTTGCTGCAGAAGCCAATACGATCTTCAATCCCAAAGCTGCTTACTGTATTCTTAACGCCGTGTAACGAATTCAATCCCAAAGCTGCTCATTATATTCTTAATACTCTGTAACAAATCTAATTACTGAACCAAAAAGTTATGATTTGTTGGCATGATAGTCTCAATTACTCTTGCATATTAGGCCGTCGTAAGCTTGGTGTGTCTTGAGCCCCATAAGTCTAATCACTGTAACAGTTTCATTATGCTTGTGATCCGATATCACCTATCAACTACTCCTATCCCTTACAAGCTTGGTGGCTACTTCTAAGTTCTCTCTTGGATTTCTTTCGCCTACAAGCTAACGGCTACTTTTAGGTTGGTCTCCATTGTTCAGGTTTATTTTTTATACTAATTTTAATAAATTCAACTATTAAGCTAAAAAATCATGACTTATTTGCATGACAGATTCAACTACTCTTGTATTCTATTACCCACTAGGTCTTCTTAAGGTTGGTGTGTCTTGGACACCCATTAGCTTGTAAGCATTGTGTTTTAGTGAGATGACTGCCGTGTCATCTAAAACGAACAAAGTTCTACAATAGTCAACAAGATCACAGGGCTAAAATTCGAAATCTCTAAGAAAACAATCTCTATCTGTTTATCACTACACCCAACTATTCAACAAAACTCACAAACTCATGCAACAGTGCTTCGTACTCTCGGCAAAACACGCACATGCAACAAAAGAGGAAAGTTAGAGCTTGTGTAGCGCATTTGGGACTCCGTCACCCACTCAAGCCCATCATGTCCAATGTTAAAGTTTTAGGTGGTTTTTAATCTTTAAAAAGAACCAGAGTAGTTCATACTGCCTAAACAAAGACTGACATATGTTGGAAACACGAGACTTCACGAGAATGGTAGAAAAAGAGCACGCTCGCTTTAGCAGTGGAAGTCATATTGGTAGTATCATGGGCCGCATATGCCGCTTTCGCATTCCCCAATGTCTACGAACACATGGATTTTCATCGTTGTGCGACCTTGGAAGACCCATTTAGCTTTGGGCATCACGGAATAAATTAAGTGTAGTGCCCTCCCAGGAAACATTTAGTATTGTTTTGTACTACAGACAACCAATAGTGGAACAGGAGGTCTTTCAAAACTTTCTAAGCGTCCAATAGTTATGTGCAACGTGCTCTCGTCCGTTTTTTTTTTTTTTTTTTTTCTTTTCAATGTAGTACGACATTTGCCACTTACGGTTTCCTGTGAATTATTAGAAAATAGTGACGTATACTTTCTAGTTGAAGGATGGTTCTTAAGCTTTCCACAAACGTAGGATAGAGGAGCGAAAACTACTCTAGAATTGCCTTCAAGTGCCAAACAGCTTAACGAAGACGAGAATTGAATCGTACAGAGTTGAGTGCCCATCCTAGTTTCTCGTCCGTTTCAGTCCCAGTCTTTCTCTTCCACGTCCGAGCGATCTCTGCTGCTTCTCCCGGGCAAACTGGTGAATGTACGAGGTTCTTGAACTCTACACCTTATCTTTTCTTTTTCCTTTTTCCGTTAGCTTTATTCATATCTGTGTTGTAGACATATCTGTGTTTGATTTGGTTTAGGAAGTTCAAACTTTCCTTGGTTGGGGTCGGCGTCTTTGTTTGTTACTTTAAATTCTATGGATCCCAGGGCTATTGGGTGGCCGGATTTCGTAAAAGATGTGGTCGAAGATGACCAAACCATTTCACCGAACTTGGATCAATACCCATCACATCTAAACGAGTACATCAATCTGCCCTCCCCGAACCTTAACTTCCTCGAAAGTTCACGGCTTTCTCCTGACCTGGACCACACTGATTTCGCTCTACCTATAGCTGTGGCCCCAGTGGCGGAGCTATATGCTCCGTTCGCTGGCGATAGCTTGAGCACATCCTCTGTGGTTACGACCCCGGAGGGAGCATCGTCCTCCGACGACAGTGATTTCTCGGAAACGATTTTCAAGTACATAAGCGAGGTACTTATGGAAGAGAACGTGGAGGACAAGCCCAGCATGTTTTACGACCCTTTGGGTCTCCGAGTCACCGAGAAATCTTTCTATGACGCTCTCGGTCAGAAGTATCCTCCTTCCCCAAATCCATACCGAGAAGAACCATCTTATCTCCGTTGCAGTTCGGGGATCACTGATGATGTTTTCTTTGGAAGCAGGGGTGCTGAATATCGTAGTAACGCTAGTTCCAGCACTAGCAATGGTCCTAGTCCCCAGTGGGTAAGTGATATTTGGGCATACAAGCCCTCTTCTTTGCAAGCTGCGGTTCCAGGCGGCTATGTTTTCCAGTCCAATTCGCAGTTCAGTAATGAGTTACAGTTCGGGGCAACACAGTCGACCACCGTGGCCAACGTTTGTGATGGCAAGGAGCTTTTGTCTCGGAAAATTTTTACGGACCGTGAATCTGTGCTACAGTTTAGAAGAGGGTTAGAGGAAGCTAGTAAGTTCCTTCCTAGGGATAATCAATTAGTTATGGAGTTGGGGACTAACATGTTACCACCGGAGTGGAAAGAAAATGATCAAAAGGAGGAATTCATGGAGGACAAGGCCGAAAGAGCGAATTCAACGGATGGGCGGAGGGGAAGGAAGAGTCACAATAGGCAAGATGTAGATCTAGAAGAAGGGAGGAACAATAAGCAATCTGCGTTTTATGTGGAAGACAATGAATCATCAGAGTTGTTTGATAAGGTATTGCTATCTACTGAAGCCCTTTCTCTGGGCGATAACGACAGCAATGAGCCCTTGCAGATTGAAGCAAGCAGGGCCTCGCAGCCAAATGGGCAGTTACAAGGTGCTACTAGTCGGAAAAATCGTGCTAACAAACAGGGCAAAAAGAAGGATACTGTTGATTTGAGGAATCTTTTGGTTTTATGTGCACAAGCTGTCTCAGCAGGAGACTATGCAGCTGGGAATGAATTACTGAAGCAGATTAGGCAACATTCTTCCCGTTACGGTGATGGATCTCAGAGGTTGGCGCATTACTTTGCTAATGGCCTTGAAGCTCGCATGGCTGGCACTGGGGCTGGACCCCAAAGTTTTTTTAGTTTCTTATTCTCCAATAGGGTCTCAGCTTTTGAAATATTGGAAGCTTATAAAGTTCATATGTCAGTCATGCCTTTCCCGAGAATCTCTGCATTCTTTGCTGACCAAGTGGTATACAAAGTAGCAGAAAAAACATCTAGCCTTCATGTTATAGACTTCGGTATCCAATATGGTTTTCACTGGCCACTTTTAATCAAGAAACTTTCAGAAAGAATTGGTGGACCTCTGAAACTACGCATTACAGGGATAGAGTTTCCACAACCTGGATTGCGCCCGACAGAAAGAATTGAAGAAACGGGTCGTCAGTTGGCCAAGTATTGCAAGCGGTTTAATGTTCCATTCAAGTACCATGCTCTAGCATCAAAGAATTGGGAGACCATCAAAATTGAGGACCTCAAGATTGACAAGAATGAAATGCTTGCTGTAAATTGTTTGAACCGGTTTAAGAACCTACAAGATGAGACAGTGGAAAAGACAAGTCCAAGAGATGGAGTTCTGAAATTAATTAGAAAGATAAACCCTGATATCTTTGTCGTATGTCTCGTTAATGGAGCCTTCGGTGCCCCCTTCTTTGTCACGCGGTTCCGAGAGGCACTTTTCCACTTTTCTGCGTTCTATGACATATATGATGCCTCTTTACCACGTGACAACATGGAGAGGTTGATGCTTGAGAGAGAGTTCTATGGGAGGGAGGCTATGAATGCTATAGCATGTGAGGGCTTAGAGAGGATTGAGAGGCCCGAGACATACAAGCATTGGCACATCCGGAGTGTGAGGGCTGGTTTCAGGCCGCTCCCACTGGACCCAGAGCTGATGACCACAATCAGGTCTAAGCTGAAGGAATGGTACCACAAGGATTTTGTTGTCGATGAAGATAACCATTGGATGTTGCAGGGATGGAGGGGCCGTATTCTCTATGCTTGTTCTTGCTGGGTGCCAAATTAGGGTCCTTGTACATGACTTCGTGGATATTTCTTTGCTTCTTCGCAATGATGGAGTATTAGTTTATATAGGTATGTTAGTTGTAGTGGAGAATCAGGAAGGCTGGGTGCTAAAGTTGTGTCCTCGTGATCTCTCTTTCCTTCATTCTAGAAAGCTTTGATATGCAGCCCCGTTATGTTAATGATGTTATTCAATACCCAATTATGGTCCTCCTGTTGTCAAATTCACCTTTGAATTTGTGATTCCATACAGCAGGATCACTTGTACTCTTTTGTACCAAAATCGCACTTGACACCGCCCTTGCCAAGCTATAACTCTACGCCCCACGGCTCAAAATCCCAAACTAACTACAAACTCCTTAGAAACTAGTGCTTTTAATGGCAAATGCATCAATAAGACATTGGGATGTTAATAGTAAATTAAAAATTGGGCTTTTGGATAGATGTCTAATAAGAAATAAGAATATCTTTCTTATAAGTTCATTATGATGCTTTACCCCGTCCCATATAAGCTTGGACTTGCACTTAGAAATTCTTATGGCTTCAAAAAAGCCAGTGTAAATTTATTTTTATTTTGGGAGGTTAAATAAGGCTGTCGGAAGCTCGGAAGCCCTGCCCCTAAACAAAGACGAACAAGCTTCGTTAATTCCTATGCTTCTTTTGGATTTGTTTTTCTTTCTCTCAAACATTCTAGAAAATCATCTCAATACGACATCATACGATGATTAATGAGTTGACTTCTAAGTTGGTTAATATCACTTTGTAATAAAATATATATTTACTAAAAGAACAAAAAATTATAATTTTAAAGTATACATTCACTTTTTCCTTGTCCTGGACCTTATACAGCACTTTCTCCTCCACCTTTTTTATGGCACTAGCATCTAGTATCATTTTAATATTTTTGTTTACCGAAAAGATTAGTAGCAAGGAAGTTGCTTAGCATCTTCCTTCTTCTTTCGTTTCTTCCTTCGGGCCTACCACCTTCATAGATAGTGCTCATTCCACACAAAAGAGGAAAAAAGAAGAGAAAAGACAATGAGTACGTCTATACAGGGAAGCCATTTGGTCTGACTGAACCAGAGACAATGAATGCTTTGACTCCCAAAGCTATCCCGTGGAGCCAAAGGGTGGCCGTTAGGAGCAACAGTGGCGGAAGATATTCCGAACCAGGTGATGCCTCCAAGTAAGTGCTTTGACCATTCGTCCCTACATAATAAGATATTAGATATATTATATGTTTATTTCAGTTTTAGTTAGTGCATCTCTGTATAGTTCGGCCTGTACAGTCTCTCTCCTGGTTTTTCTCTTGGCAATTGTAAATATAACGAAGCTGTGTGTTTCTCAAAGACCGTCCTGTTGTGCTTGTTTTCTACCTCCTCTAGTGTGCTACTTGGTGTAATGCCGAAATATGTGAGATGGAGTGAGATTTATTATTGTATCCGAGCATCTAAGGGTGTTTTATAGAGTTGCTCTCCATGCCCAGGGTATTTGACTTCCCCATTGTTGATTTGCTCATTTGAGGGCAAGTGAGGTATTGCTCAAACCTTTATATTGTCTTTTTGTCTTTGGAGTTATGCTGCCATTATCTTTCTATCGTTTTCCAACGATCCTTTTGGGCCGATGGTTTTTGTGGAAAAACAAGTCTTGCTTTATTGTAAATTTGCTATCATAGCCTTAAAAGGCGTTAACTTTATATTCCGAAACAATGTCCCCACTTTTGAATCCCTCAAACCTTTACCTTTTCTAGAAGAATACGAAATTGCACTTTCCATCCATGTCCAACAAAGAAGCTAAAAATTCCAGCCATAACCCATTGTTTTCATCATCTTCCTCCGCAACTTCAGCTAAAAACAGATAAAATTAATAATACTCACACCATCTCATATATTTCAACATTACAACAACCAGCACATCGAAGGAGGCAAAAAACAAGCAGAACACAATGTTCTTTGAGAAACACACAAGCTTGTTGCATTTACAATTACCGAGATAAAAACCAATCTAGAGAGAGACTGTACGAAGCATATATATAGAACTAAAAAAAAAAAAGAGAAGGATGTTGGACCAAACTATATATATACCCATTAACTAAAACTAAAATAAATACATATTATGTCCAATATCTTAATATTCCCCCTCAAGCATGGGGTTTATATAAATCAAAAGCCCCAAGCTTGAACAAAAGATATAAGTGTTGAGGACTCGCTAATGCCTTTGTGAGATGATTGGCTAGCAATTGCAATGTTCAAATAGGATGCAAGGAAATGAAACCCCATATTAATTTCTCCTATGTGAAATGACAATCAATTTTTGATATGTTTGGGCCACTAATGAAATACAAGATTGGCTATTATATTTTGTGTGGGATCATTATCACAATAAAGAATTGGTAACCTAATATTGATCCCAAGATGATTGAGAATTTCACAAGCCAAACAAGCCCACAAAATATCATGGCCATGGCTTTATACTCTAATTCATTAGATGAATGAGAAACTATTTATTGTTTCTTTGTGTTTCAAGAAATAAGCAACTTACTAAGCTTTATGCAAAAACCAATAACAGAATGTTTGGTCCATGTGCAACAACCATAGCTAGCATCACAATATGCTACTAAATAAAAAATGATTAAGCTAGAAATAAAAGACCTAATCCTATAGTTGACTTAATATATCAAAATACTATTAAAGCTACATCCATGTGAGATTACTTCGGTACATTAACAAATTAGTTGAGCTATTGTACTAAGAATGTAATATTAAGACAAGTAATAGTGAGGTCCTCTAAGTTTTCAATCAATCTCTTATAAGGCTTAAGAACATGAAATTGTGAATCATCTAGTGGATCATTAACTATAGCATCATATTCTATGGTAATAAGTTTGGTATTTTGCTATTTAGGATTCATGACATGCTTGCTTTAGATATCAACTCCAAAGCATATTTATGCTAATTAATGAAAATTTCATCTTGTGAACGAGCTATCTCAACTTCAAAGAAATATTTGACTCCCCTCCATATCTTTCATACTAATATTAAAACTTAAATAAGATTTTAACTAAGAAATAACATGAGTAGTATGAAAAATATGGGGGAGTAAGGTTAAACACTTTCTATGGGTGAAAAATTCAGAAGATCATAAAACTCACAAGGTTGTTTAGCAAGTTGTTTATTCACCTAAAAATGAAAGAGGACTTGAGCTACTAGATCTTA
This sequence comes from Casuarina glauca, assembly GCA_028551395.1. NCBI lineage: Eukaryota > Viridiplantae > Streptophyta > Magnoliopsida > Fagales > Casuarinaceae > Casuarina > Casuarina glauca. The sequence goes on along the minus strand of CM052352.1, from coordinate 25,504,227 downwards.
AAGTATGGAATAAGGTTTTGTCAGGGAGGTCATTTTGGAATCTAATCAATTATCTTACTTATCTTTATGGAGTAGATGAATTTGTAGTACTAAATGTAGGAGAATTTTAGTTATGCACATCGACATCAAAGGAAATATGGCATGGAGTTGGAAATGTCTTCTTAAGTTATGACAGACTCTCTTATTTACGCTTTTTAACCCCTCTTATTGTTGTAAAAAGACATATAAAGAATTGCGCCAAACTAATACTGAAGTTGAATGCCATGACTTAATATGGTCAAGTGGAATCAGCAAACATAACTTTATTGGATGGCTCATATGCAGGGATAGACTTCCTACAACAAAAGTGGTATCTCGATGGCTTCCCTCTATTAACCTATATTGTAATTTCTATGACTCTCATTTGAAAACTAGGTCACATTTGTTTTGTTAGTGTACTTGGACTAGGCAAATTTGGTGAAGTATTCTTGCACAACTAGGCATTCGTAGGACCATCAATGATTGAAATTCTAAACTACAATTGGTGATTAAGGCAATGAAAGGAAAAGATTTGGTTGCAACACTTCTTAAACTTTCTTTCTTAGCTTACATGTATTGTCTGTGGTTGAAGGAAATCATAAACATTTTCAAAATAAGACTTTTAAAATACCAATTGTATTGGCTAGAATCAAAAAAGTAGTTCATGGAAGAACATCTCTATTTAGGAACATTAAACATTCTCAAGTGAATACTTTATTATGTCATAGCTGGTGGATTACAAACTTGATTTTTCTTAAATGAATTGCAATGCTAGGGTATGACATTGAGTTTTTGTATTTTCTCATTCTTCAATGAATAAACACACAAAAATAAAAAAACATGAGTAGTATTACCTTTGAACAAAATGTCCTCCACATAGATAAGTAAGATTAAAAATGCATCTCCATTCTCTTAGTAAAAAATGCATAATCATGGAATGATTGTTCAAAAATCAATTACCACAAAGTGCTTCTATAAACTTTGCAATCCATTATGCTTACTTTAACCCATATAATGACTTATGTAGTCTATACACTAGAACCTCCTTTTATCTATGAAGCCTATGTGAAATATCCATAAACCTTCTCCAATAAATCTCCATGTAATAATGCATTTTGTAAACCTATCTAATAAAGAGGCTAATTACGAACTATGGATATGAAGATAATAATATGCAAAATTCTCAATTTCCCGTAAGGGTGTAGGTCTCTTAATAATTAATGCCCTTACATTACTTATAACCTTTCACCACTCATCTGACTTGATATCTTTTAACGTTGCCATCTACATTGTACTTTATTTTATAGTTTCACTAACATCTAATACCACGATGTCTTGGGGGCAAGGGCATTAAATCCACATATGATTATTAATTAGTGCTTGCAACTCCTTTTTCATGGTTGTCACCTAATGACGGTCCATGATAGCCTCTTGATATGAGGATGGTTCTCATGCAATTGAAATAAAGGCAACATAATGTTAATGATGTGAGGCTAGCCAATCATAAGTAATGTAATTAGATATAAGATATCTAGTCACATTGGATGTGGTGACCATCATAGAGCAAATGTAGTTAACTAACCATATCAATGGCTTTATTTCTCTCATTGAATAGTGTGGAGGATTTGATGCTAGAGGATCTAACATTGGAGATTGTATTATAGATAACAATGTAGAAGGCTCTTAAGTTAGTGGAGATAAGTCCACCAAAGAATCCCCTAGTGAATGCTCTTTAGTAGGTTGTGGTGTATGTTACATCCATGACTCATCGACTAGAGTTGTAGGAGGATCAAGCTCAATCTGATTAGTAGTTGATTGACTTTGTTTGAAAAGAACTCCCACTTGAGAAATGTGATGTAACAATTAATAAATAAAAAACTTTTTGTGATTGGATCATATAATCTATACTCCTTCTAAGTAGAAGAGTAGCCCATAAACATACAAGAAACAACTCTAGAAGAAAACTTATCACCAGAAGTAAGAACAATAGCATAGCATTGATATCCAAATATCCTATGATGATCCTATAGTGATGCTCCATCATACAAGATCTTATAAGGAAGGAAATGAGAAAGAGTTTATGTTAGTAAACAATTTATTAAATACATCCCTATAAGGATGCACTTTCCTTAAAACTAATGAGGAATTTGGGCCTAAAACAATAAGGCTCATGCTATACTCAAAAGGTGTTAATGTTTGTGTTTTACTACCTCATTTTATTGGGGTTTGTAAACATATGTACTCTAAAAAATAATCCTTTGTGATGAAAGGTAAAAACTAAAATCATGAGAGAAAAACTTAGATCTATTGTCTAAATGGATACATTGTATCAATTGACCAAACTAGGTCATACCATGGAACAAAAGTTACATAACAATTGGAAAACTTAATTCCTAGAACAAAGGAGAAAAATCACCAACCGTTTTCAAAAAATATCTAGAAGAATCATGATTTAGGAACTGATATGGTCCCCACACAATCATGTAAACAAGCTAAAAAATATGATTTGTTCTAATCTAAATATGTGGGAAAATGGATAATGTATCCTTGGCAAGTGGACATTACATGACAAGAGAAATTTTAGGATATCCAACGTGTTTACCATTACTAAGAAAATATTTTACAAAAAAATGATCCAATCTCTACTGCCTTAAAACATAGTACTAAAGGAAGCATTACACACAACATTATGCTTCTTAAGATTACAAAATAGTCTACAATTGCATAGTAAAAAATGAGACAATAATGCAAAAGCAATGTGTGTGTTGGGTGACAAATAATACAATCCATCTTAGCTCTATCCATTCCTATTAAAGCTCCAATTGTAAAGCCTTAAAAGACACAAAGGTCAAAAAAGAATTTGCCCACATAGTTATTGTCAATGGTTAATTTTGCAATGGAGATAAGATTGAAACAAAATTTTAGGGAATAAAGAACAAATTTTGAAGTTAAGGAAGGTGTAGGTTGAGCTATCCCTGTGTGTTACTAGGGTAAAGGACCCATTTGGAAACTTAATAAACATACATTGGGTAGCACATGAAATAAAAGTATGCAAACAACTTAATTCACATGTGACATGATCATTTGCCATTGAATTTAAAATTCGTTTATCATAATCATCAATGGATCGAGAAATGGTACATGCAAAAGTAAACGAAGAGTCATTATTGGATGCACTACTCATGGCATTAATTGCTCCACTGAAAAATTTCTAAGTACTAAAAAACTTGGCGATGTGAAAGGTAAATAGTAGATTTTCTCTCACAAAATTACCATATGGATGCATTCAAAATACTATAAAGCCCACTCCATTTACTGCCTAATGCTACATATTGTGCTTCATGTCCACTGATATTGGGCTATGATGATAACCTAAAAATCATGGGATAATATACTGCGTTATGAGATGGGCCATGCACATAACCCACGTGTTATTGCTGATTTTGCACAATATTTAGGCTGAAAACTGGACTGGGTTCCACTTGCCCACAAAAGAGTGTACGATTTGGATTTGCCCATAATAGGAGCACTTGTACCTAACTCTATAATAGCATTATGGGCTTGCGTAGAAACTTAGGTAGGGGATTGCTACTAATTTTCACCACTACTGCCTTTTTTTCTAATTTGACCACTACAATTATTCCATCTTGATGGAAAATCAACCAATTGAAAGCACTTTCCTTTGCGTGTATTGGTTTACGATAGTGGGCACAAATTGACTTGCTCTGTCCTCTAGATAACCAAGAGCTAGTTTCTCCTTTGTGTTTGCCTAGTTTGAATGATTACAAAGGCCATGGATTCTTGAAAAATTCGAGGATTTTTTAATTGAAGCTATTGTTCATCTTCTTTACACATAGTGAAAGCTACATCCATGAACGACAAAGGGGATTTCATCGAATTGGTAGTCCTTAAGGTCTTGTAATTTTTCGATAAACCAAGCAAAAATTTCATAAGCCTGTTTTCTTGGTCCAATTGTTAGGCCTTTTTTAGGTTCTGGTTTGGTTGAGGAAAACTACCACCAGTGAATCCCAAATTATTTTTGGCTCCAAGATTGTTTATCATTAATATGGTTCTCTGTAAGGCTTTGTATATTCATTAACCTACAATTATTGGACAGAGATGTTCACGTTGAAAAGAAGAATAAGGAGGTAAATTAGGCTTTTAACTCTTGTTTTGATAAGTTTCTAGCAAGGAGGTTGCTTAGCATCTTCCTTCTTCTTTCATTTTTTTCCTTGGGCCTGCCCTGGATGGCTCTTCAGAATCAACATCCACTTTCAGCAGAGTAGGTTGAGAGAAAACTCGCCTTCAGTAAGTTAACAATTTGTGTGGAAAGAATGAAGGTTGACGTCGAAATTATCTCCAAAGAGATTATCAAGCCCTCTTCCCCAACCCCACACCATCTTCGCCATTACCAGCTCTCCTTTCTGGATCAGATATTGCCCCCTATCTTTTTGCCCTTGGTTCTCTTCTTCCCTAAAGAGGATTGCAATCATCTGAGTAACCTAGAGCTAAGGAACCGGCTTAAGAAATCCTTGTCCGAGGCCTTAACCCGATTCTATCCGCTAGCAGGACGGGTTAAGGATAATCTTTATGTCGATTGCAATGATGAGGGCGTCCCCTTTGTGGAAGCCGAAGCCAGATGCAAACTTGATGACTTTCTTGAGGATCCAATCCCCGCTGAGATCAATAAATTTCTTCCATTTTCACTAGACGATGACAATGGATTACCTGTAGGCGTCAAAGTTACCTTCTTTAACTGCGGAGGAATGGCTGTAGGTCTTGCAATGTCACACAAGGTTGGGGATGGCTTGTCACTCTTCGTGTTTTCCAATGGTTGGGCTGCCACGGCTCGCGGTGATAGCCATATCCCGATCCCTCGGTTCGACGCCGCCAAGCTTTTCCCTCCAAGGAATTTGAAGGGCTTTGAACCAAGGACCGGAATCGTGAAGGAAAACATTGCGGCGAAGAGGTTTCTTTTCGATGCCTCCGCAATAGCTGCGCTTACAGCCAAATATGCTGACAAGACGGACATCGAACAACGAAGACTCCCTAGTCGCATCGAGGCCTTGTCGGCTTTCATATGGTGCCGGTTGATTGCTGCCACCGAACCAAAACCAGACCCAGAAAAGATCTACACTCTTCTCCATGCTGTTAACCTACGCACTAGGATGGATCCGCCTCTTCCGGAGAACTCATTTGGAAACATATCCCGAATAGCTATATCAGTTCCATCTATGCATACCAGTGATGGCTGTTATGGCATCATTAACCAAGTAAGGAACTCCATAAGTGAAGTGAATACCGATTTCGTGAAGAAACTTCAGGACAGTGATGCGCATTTGAATTTCATTAAAAAGCGCGCCGCAGAAATCAAAAAAGGAGAGGTAGTTTCTATCAGTTTCACCAGCTTGTGCAGATTTCCCATATACGACGCTGATTTTGGGTGGGGGAAGCCACTGTGGGTTGCCTCTGCGAGCTTGACGTTCAAAAATCTAGTTACCTTCTTTGACACCAAGTCCGGGAACGGAATAGAAGCGTGGGTTAACCTGAAAGAGGAAGACATGGCTAAATTTGAGCGCGATGAGGAGCTACTAGCGTATGTTTCACCCAACCCGGGCCCGAAAGTGAAAAATTCTGCGCTTTAGGAGCAGTGACACTGTTTTCGCCAAAATGGCTTTTATTTTACCAGTATTTTGTTACACGTGTGCGAGAGTATTTACTGGTTATTTGTAAATCTATTTCTGAATCTTTTGTCTCGTGTTTCAAATAAGTTTTATTAAAATGATTGGCCTAATAAGACTTTCTAGCTTTCATATTTCAAGGTAAAGAAAAAATATCACATTTAATGTCTATTTTTTGAACTTTTTGTTTTTATTTATTTATATATATATATAACTCATGCACCCTTAATATATACAACTTGGGACCAAGAAGTCTCAAGTAACATCTATTTATCACTAAGTTAAGGGACCAAATTCAATATCTATGGATGTAAGGATCATTAGTTTTAAACTTTGCTTGCTGTTTATGAAATCGTATTGCTTTTGGATTCCAAGAGTTAAAACCAAACCCCCTCTACGAAGGTGTTGTTGATTTCTTAATCTTAACATTAACTGGTCACCAAGGTGATGTTCTCTTCTCAAGTAAAAAAAAAAAAAAAAAAGCAAAAGCGAACAAACTGGTCTTTGAAGAGGATTTCAAACTTTAAAGAATCTTAAGTCTATTATATTTTCCAGAACCGAAAAAATGCCGTGTCAAAATTGGCTTTCAGACGGATAAACACGCTTTCTTGTCTTCAACCACTTCACTGTTGCTGCTGCGAGGAACAGTACACCCACGTTTTGTAGGTCCATTTTTCCGGCTAAGAAGCAGGTTCTGATAAGCCCAATAAACAAGTGGCTTGAAAATAAGGTCTTGGTTCACCGGGTGCTTCTTGTTTTCACGTTTGCCTAACAGAAAGACTTGGAATAGATATAGACAAAGTCACAATCAGTCACTTCAGCTGACTGATTGCAAGTCTGAAAATTCGGTGTTCAGATGATTCAATCATGCCATTTGGATATTCTTGCGTAAGAGAATGATATTTTTGCAATTATACCATTCCATTATTCATATTAAGCTACCGTCCCACTTTATAAGTTTCTACTTCTTATTCACGATTTATACAATTTTGTGTTGCAAGTGGAGGAAGAAAATTCAGAATTTCAACCTTCTTGTACGACAGGACAACGTCTTAAGCTGCAGAAAGGAAGGATGAGTGTGATAGAATATGACTTATTGGATGATGACGTTAGCAGTTAGAAAGACCACCATTAATAAATTGATTCAGGATAGCAACTGCTTAAAAAAATGAAAACCCATGTAGATTAGTCAAGCACCATGCTGCAATTGGGCGATGTACATTGTAACACGTCATGTATTTTGACAAACTGTGGACCATGCAAATTGTTTACGGAATTTTTGAACTGCGCATTCTTCCCTTGCTGCACTCCAACGCAAATTGGACCTTCATACCCGGACATCATTGAGTTGATAAAGCAGAAGCTCAGAACAAAATCTTCCATCTTGTTCAAGTTGTAATAGATATACTCGCCAATATCTTTCTTTATCTTACCTACATTTCAGTCAATATGTTTTCTATTTTATATTTGTCTGAATCTTGAACATTGTAATTGTAAAGGTGCCTAAACGCCTAAAGATTTTTCAACGACTTTGAATGAACGATTGACAATTGCTCTAAATGTTCCTTTACTTAAGGAGTCATCTCATCTGATTTCTGTTCCTTCCTTCTGTTCCATGTCTGAGCACTCTCTGCCACTTGTCCCGTAAGCCTATGTGGCTTCTCGGGAAGAAGCCGATGGATATCAGAGGTTCTTTAACTTCAAACCTTTCATTTACCTATTCCTTTGTTCACTTGCTTTTTTTTTTTTTTTTTTTTTTTTTTTTAAAAAAAAAAACAGGGGCGGTACCCTGACAAATTTTATTAATACCAACAAGGTTGGGCGTAATAACCATACCTCGGATAAGTACAAAGGATAGAGTATGTTCCTAATCCTCATAAAACAACAAGTCACTTACATATTAAAACGCCACACATAATTAAAAATAAACTCAAAATACATTGGGCAGCACATTCGCTTAACCCTATGGTGGTCTATAGTTACCTAGGCCTAATTGATCTTTGACATAAACATTTAAACATGAATGTGGCAATGAGCCAATATGATCAAAAATTGTCACATTTTGAATGGCGTGACCATGATTGGCGAGACAGTCTGCTACCATATTTCCCTCACGATGCACATGACATATAAGTGCATGTAAAGGAATCATAGTCAAACATTGACGTATGACATATTTCAATTTCCATGGAGTTCTCCATTTGTTGAGCATGCATTGAATTAAATAGAAGGAATCAGATTCAATAACATGAGGTACTTGATTCCGTGCATGACATATTTTAAGGCCCTCTAACATTGTATATGCTTCTGCCTCTGCACTACTGCCTGGATATAACTTGGTGGAAAAGGCCATGATGAGATCTCCATTATGATCTCTTAGGATTCCCCCTCCAGCATTATTCCCCCTGATGCTTGATCCGTCTGTATTCAACTGTATTGTCCCATAGAAGGAGGTTGCCAGTGAACCCAAATTCCTCGCCGCAATGGAATATGAATCATCGGAACTTTTAGCACAACTAATGATATTTGATCTAGGAAGCTTACTTGAACCTTGACTTGGATTAGAGTTGATAGTTGGAGCATCCAATGTGTAACCTGTTTATTAATTTTAAATAACGACATACACTCACCATTATGTTTTGCTGAATTCCTAGCCAACCAAATTTCTCGTGCAATAACGCCTCCCAAAATGGCTACTAGTGCTCTTCTTTGATTATGCCATGATGCCTCTGAATACCAAGAAGAGACAAAGTTAGATATAGAAGTAAAACGAACAGGTACCTGAAGTGCGTCGCCAAATCTCCGCCAAAGCTGTTGTGCCAATTTGCTATGCATAAAGACATGATCCACCGTCTCTTGTTCGCCCTTGTTACAACAGTAACACTTAGATGCCAATTGGACTCCTCTTTTTTGCATATTACATTCCACAGGAATGCCATGATGTATTAATTTCCACATAAACAATCCAATATTGGGAGGGACTACTTTGTTCCACAAAAACTTTGCCCAATGCACTTTTTCTTTTTTAACTCTTCGATCATGATACACCAGTGAAGCTGAAAATTCACCCGTGGCACTCAAATCACAAACAAGTCTATCTGGCTCTTGATTAACAAAGATTTTATTGGCCTGCTCTTGTTGCTCACCAGACAGATGTTCCTGAATAAAATCTGGATTTTGAAGGGCTTCTCTAACCGTTATATCTTGTTGTGGGCATGAAGGATACCAAAGAGGTTGTCCAAGCCAATTATCCTTCCAAAAGTAACATTTACCCTCCCCTATAATCCATTTACCATGCTTGACTGAATATTTCAACCAAGGTAAGATCATCTTCCATGTATGAGAATGTGCATTCTTTTTGCCTTGTCTAAGTGCTTTCATTGGGTGTCCATATTTGGCTCGCATAACTGAAGCCCACAATGATTGTCCCTGAACGAAACGCCATGCAAATTTTGTTTGAAGGGCCTGCATTGTTTGCTCTAAATTCCGAACTCCTAGACCACCTTCTTCCAAAGGCATGCATATATTCTGCCATTTAACCCAATGGCTTCCATGACCATCTCCTTTACTCCACATGAATTTGGCTAGTATGCTGTTAATCCTTTGTATAACCGTCTTAGGCACTTTCGTCATGGAAATGGTATGTATCAGCATAGAGGAGAGAACACTTTTGATCAATGTCAATTTGCCTCCCTGTGATAAGAATTTTGTTTTCCAGTTTTGCACTTTGTTAGCTATCGCATCCACCATCTCATCAAAGTAATGAATGCGACTCCGTCCTTTGAATAATGGAGTACCTAAGTATTTAACTGGCAGGTTTGCAAAAGAGAATCCTGTTATTTGCTTAATAAGTTCTTTCTTTGATGGTTCTAACTTGTTTGAAACTATAACCCTTGTCTTCTCTACATTAACCTTTTGTCCACTATATACTTCATATTCTTGCAACAAATTCTTGAGATATTCAAGAGAACGTTGGTTTCCTTCCATAAAAATTATCATATCATCGGCATATAATAAATGGGAAACTCCTCCAAAATTATTATCTCCTTTAAATCTTCCAATGAATGGCGTCATATTCATCAAATGATTGAGTTTTCTACTGAAGGCATCTTGGGCCAAGATAAAAATGCTAGGTGATAAGGGATCCCCTTGACGAAGACCTCGTGTGGACTTGAAGAAGCCATGCTGTGCTCCTTGTACCAAAAGTGTAAACCAATTGTTGGACATACACCTAAATATCATGTCACTCCATCGGTTAGAAAATCCAAACCTCTCCAATACCTTAAGTATGAATCCCCACTCCATACGATCATAGGCTTTTTCCATATCCACCTTGATCATCATGTTGACTATTGCCTTGCGATCCAATTCATTCACCATCTCTTGTGCTATTGCAACATTTTCATGAATAGCTCGCCCTTGTACAAAGCCGGATTGTTCTTTAGAGATCACCAAAGGCAGTAAGCATACCAACCTATCATTCAAAATCTTGGCAATTATCTTATAAGTAAAATTGCACAAACTGATAGGCCTAAGGTCTTTGAAACTCTGAGGGTTTTTCTTTTTCGGTATCAAAACGATTAGCGTAGAAGTAATGCATTTAGGCATGGGGTTGCCACCAAAGAAATCTTGTACCACTGCTATTATATCCTCTTTCATAATTTCAGCATTTGCTTGATAAAAATGTCCATTGAATCCATCGGGTCCTGGGGCACTATCAGGATCTAATCCTTTAATGGCCATCAAAATCTCTTCCCATTGTGGCTCCTTACATAACTCAGCATTATGTTCAACAGTTATTAGCGATGGAATGTATTCAAGTAGATCACTTTGTATTCTTTCCTCTTGGGGGAATCTAAGTGGATGAATGAGAGGTGTGTTATTATCTGCAGTGAGGATCTGAGAATAATAGTCAACTGCAAGTGGACCCAATATATCAGGATTCGAAGAATAAGTACCATCATGTAACTTAAAGTTCCACTTTGTTTGATAGTTTCTTTCTTTGATGCAGGCATGAAAGTATGTAGTGTTTCTATCCCCTTCCTTTAACCATTTTACTCTTGCCTTATCCCTTAGGGTTCCTTCCTCCTGTGTGATTAAATCATTTAATTGTTCCTGAACCCTTTTGTATTCTGCATGTTTCACCTCTGACCAACCGTTCTGAATTTCTTTATCAAGTCGACAGATGCTCTCTTCCAAATTGATTCTTTGTTGTTGTTTTTCCTTCCTTGTTTCCTTGCTCCACTCCTTTAATTTCCTCTTCACATGTTTCAAGCGACCATATAACCTATGCCATGGGGTATCTGTTTGAAATATGTGCCACTCATTTTCCATAGTCTCCTTAAAGAATTGCTCTTGAATCCACTGTCTTTGAAACTTGAAGCTTCCATAATACTTTCTTTCTTCAAACAATGATAAAACCAAAGGACAATGATCAGATTGTATCCGTGGAAGGTGGCACACTCGTATTTGCGGAAAGTATGAAAGTGCTTCCAAGTTATTGAGAACCCTATCAAGTCGTATCCAAGTGCGTCGTTGGCTCACTTCATTACTACACCATGTGTATGGTTCTCCTTCATATCCTGCATCCAACAGCCCAGCGTCGGAAATAAATTCTTGAAACTCTTCCATTGCCTTTCTAGAGTAGGGTCTACCCCCTTTCTTTTCCGATTGATCTATAATGGTATTGAAATCTCCCCCAATTATCCATGGTTTGTTTCCAATGTCCAACTCTAATAATGAGTTCCATAGTGACAGTCATACATCGCACTCATAACTCGCATAAATCACAGTGAAAATGAATGAAAAATATGTCGTCTTGATATTCAAAGTGATGTGTTGAGTATGTATTGCAATGGTCTCAGCTGTTACTTGATCTTTCCATAAAATCCATATGTGCTTGTTTTCTGACTCAAAGTGCTTAAAATGGGGAAACTGAAGTTTGATTGCTATATTCCTTAAATGTTTAGTTTTCTTTTTTGGTTCTAATAAAGCTAAGAACTCTATTTTATTCTCTTGAACTACTCGCTTCAAGTAGTCTGTTTTTTGGGGACCACCCGTCCCTCTAATGTTCCATATTAATGTCTTCATAATTAAATGGCACAGGAGGGACACATTTTGGCAGGGTATGTACATATCCTGCTGCACTATTAATTTTGATGGATGTAGAGCTACCTGGATTATGCTTATTCCTTGCACCAACAATTTGCTCAACAGGTGTGAAGGGTGTTGCGAATGATTTCCTGAACATACTTGCCAGATTTTGAACTGCAATGTTCCTATCTCCTTGTATCATGTCTTCTTTTAGTTTATGTTTACCCACTTCAACCCCAAATTGCTTAGGATCTTGCTCACCACCCCGTATCAACCTAGCATTTTGTCCATGCTCATCCAAAATCACCACAAAACCCCGTATAGGTAAAGTTAATCTCTTGTCAGGCTTTATCCTATTTTCTGTAACCACCATTAACTCCCTGTCAAGTGTTCTTGGGGATTCTACTGTATATTGGATTAGTTGTTGTGTAGTAGAAGGGCACCTTATAATCGATTCTTGTAGTTCTTCTACAGAAATAATGTCTGAGTTGTCCTCTACTATGCGATCAAGTATAGTAAAAGAGTTGGAAACTTTAGTAGGTTGATAAACAACCATTGTACTATGGTTTGTTCCATGCAACTCTGATATGTTTCGACCTTGTTCCATTGTATCTTTAGAGATAGGTTCTTTTCTAACATATCTCATTATTGTTGGTTTCTTGCTCTTAGTAACAACTCTCTTACTAGGCAGCTTCCCAACCTCAATATTTTTAGTATTATCAGCCAATGCCTCATTTCCTGTGTCTATAGCAGTGTTAATGGAAGACACTATTTGTACCGGTTCTTCAAAAATTGTTTCCTTACCATTATTGCCTCTTTTCTTTTTTGGTTGGTCAACATATTTTGAGTTCTTGTGTATCATGCTCATGTTGGCCTTGTTTTCCTTTCTTCTAACTATAGCCCACTGTCGGCAACTAGTTAGTCCATGATCTTCTTTGTTGCAAAATGTGCAATGTCCATCTTTCGATTCATAAACAATCTCTTGCCAAAGAGTACCTTCCATTTTTTCTCCATTTTCGATCTCAATCAAAATCTTTTCAGGAAGTGGCTGGGAAGAGTCCATCTCTACACAAATCCTAGGTGCAATAGGATGCTTTAGCTTCTTAGTTCTTTTGTCAGAACATAAGTACTTTCCAAGGGCATTTCCAATAGCCACTAGTATTGATGGGTTTTGACATGGAAGTGGAAGGTAAGGTAGGGTAAGCCATATTGCCACCATATTATTTTCTTTGGTGGTACTATACGTATTTTCCCATCTAGATAGTATGTACCTGTATTTATCAAAAGACCTCCCATCCCGGGACCAGGCCGATTGAAAGTCCTCCCTGGATTGTAAATGAATGCTCAAACTCTTACTATCCAGCAGACCCACAACTGCAGAGTTTCTCAATCCCCATTTAGTATTCACAAAATACTCAAACATATTCACCGATGGTCGCCCTTTATCAAAGGTTGCCACTAAAGTGAGTGTGTGATATTGAGCTGCCTGTAAAAATTCATGACTTGAAATGGCTACTCGTGGATGAGTTCCACTTTTTAATTTAAACTTTGGTGTATACAAAATTGGAGGAATATCTGGCAATTGGGATTCCGGAATATATGGGGAGGAAAATTTCCTCTCTCCCAAATTCTTAGGGTCAACTATAGTTTTGCGGTGGGGGATCTCATAACTATGTTCACTTGCTTATTCATCTATCTTAGTTGTAGTTCATTATCAATTGGTTTGTGATTCGGCTTCTTTTTTGGTACCATGAACCCCATGGATCCTACGTTTGTCGGGTTGCTGGGCTTCGTAAAAGATGTTGTGACCGATACTGGGCATACCACTTCACCCAATTCCATTTATTACTCAGATCTTTTAAACGAGTGCGAGTTGAATATGCCCTCCCCGGACCTTAATTTCCTTGAAAGCTCATGGCTTTCACCTGACCTGTGTGGCACAGGTTTCGATCCGTCGATAGCTGTGGCCTCTGCGGCGGAGCCGTATGCTTCGTCTGTTGGCGATAGCTTGAGCACGCCGTCTGTTGGTACGAGTCCGAAGGGGTTATCGTCCTCAGACGACAGTGACTTCTCTGAAACCGTTCTCAAGTACCTAAACGATATACTTATGGAAGAGAACATAGAGGACAAGTCCACCATGTTTTTCGACCCTTTCAGTCTCCAAATCACCGAGAAATCATTCTGTGACGCTCTCGGTCAGAAATACTCCCCTTCCCCCAGTCTATGCCGGGAAGAGCCAACGTCTATCAGTCACAGCTTGGGGAGTCCTGATGATGTTTTAACTGGAAGTTGTGGTGTTGATTATATTACTACTTGTAGTTCCAGCAATAGCAATAGTACTGATCCAAAGTGGATAGGTGATTTTGGGGAAGACAAATCCCCTTATCCACAACCCACGGTTCCTGATGACTCTGTTTTCCAGTCCAGTTTGCAGCCTAGCAATCGGTCAGAGTTTTCAGCCAATCAATCGAACAGCGTAGCTTACATTCGTAACAGCGAGGAGGAGCATTTTTACTGATAGTGAATCTGTGTTGCAGTTTAGGAGAGGGTTAGAGGAAGCTAGTAAGTTCCTTCCTAAGGGTAATCAGTTGATTATTGACGGAGACTGGTATGTTATCAACAGAGTTGAGACGGGAGGATCACAAGGTGGAAGATTTGGGGAAGGGCATGATAGAGAATTCGCCGGTTGGGTTGAAGGGAAGGAAGAATCATGAGAGGGAAGATGAAGATGTAGAAGAAGGGAGAAGCAACAAGCAATCTGCGGTTGATGAAGAAAAGAGTGAAGTATCAGAGATGTTTGATAAGATGTGGCTTACCAGTGAAGATCTTTCTACGTTATGTGGTGAAAAAAAATCTGGACCCTCGCCCAATGAAGCAAGCAGGTCCTCGCAGCCAAATGGGCAACAGCAAGGTGCTAATGGTGGGGAGAATCGTGCGAAAAAACAGGACAAGAAGAAGGATTCGGTTGATTTGAGGGCTCTTTTGATGCTATGTGGACAAGCTGTCTCAGGAGGTGACTAAAGGACTGGAAATGAGTTACTGAAGCAGATTAGGCAACATTCTTCCCCTAATGGTGACGGGTTTGAGAGGTTGGCGCATTTCTTTGCTAATGGCCTTGAAGCTCGCATGTCTGGCTGTGGGACTGGATATCAACTTTTTTATAACTCCTACAAGAAGATCTCAGCATATCGAATGTTGAAATCTTACATAGTTCATGTTTCAGCCTTCCCCTTCAAGAAGATTACACTTTTCTTTGCTGGCAAAACCATAAGTAAATTCACAGGAAAAGCAAAGAGTCTTCATATTATTGACTTTGGTATTCACTATGGTTTTCACTGGCCAATTCTAATAAGGAAACTCTCAGAAAGAGCTGGAGGACCCCCAAAACTATGGATTACAGGAATCGAGCTTCCACAACCTGGTTTTCGACCAAGAGAAACAATTGAAAAGACTGGTCTTCAGTTAGCTAAGTATTGCAGGCAGTTTAATGTGCCGTTTGAGTTCCATGCTCTAGCATCACAGAATTGGGAGACCATCCAAATTGGGGACCTCAAGATTAACAGGAATGAGATGCTTGTTGTAAACTGTCTGTACCGATTTAAGAACCTAATGGATGACGAGAGAGTGGAGGGGACAAATCCACGCGATGTGGTGTTGAAGTTAATCAGAAGGATAAATCCTGATCTTTTTGTCCCATCTATTGTCAATGGATCCTACAATTCCCCCTTCTTTGTCACTCGGTTCCGAGAGGCACTCTTCCACTTCTCTGCATTGTATGATGTATTTGATAATGCTTTACCTCGTGAGAACGAGGAGAGGTTGTTTTTTGAGAGAGAGTTCGTGGGAAGGGATGCTATGAATGCTATAGCATGTGAGGGCCTTTCGAGAGTAGAGAGGCCTGAGACATACAAGCAGTGGCAGGTCCGGATTCAGAGGGACCAAGAGATCCTGAGCTTTTTAAGGTCTAAGATGAAGGAATGGTACCACAAGGATTTTGCTCTTGAGGAAGACAAGCACTGGATGCTTTAGGGATGGAGGGGCCGTACTCTCTTTGCTTCCTCTTGTTGGGTGCCCAATTAGAATCCTTGTGCAGGATTTTTTTATTCCCATAATTATAGGCTAGGCCTATTATGCAAAAATATAATTCTTGTTTAATTTTCCACTTTTTCTCTCTTTTATACATCCATGCATCTGCAGAAACTTATATAGATGCTTTATCTTGAGCTTTCTCTTTCACAACGGCCTCAACAATAAGATGATACTTCTTAGCACCTCAATTTTGTAAATCAGCAACTAGAGTGAAGCTAACCTTTTTAGTATCCTGTTCCAGATTTATTGTTCACAATGATCCTCAGAGAGCTTTGCTGCCAAAAGAAACAAAGCGGTTGGCAGCGGAACAGAGTGTCTGCAGTTTTAATGAGAAAACTGGAGAGAGATGGTGTCAAACCACTGCAAGTAAACCTGTATTAAATATGAAAGAAAAGGCATTTATGGATGTGTTCACGATCTACGTATTAATGAAACTGTAACTGAGAAGAAAAAGAACAATAGAAGGAGCAGTTGATCACTGTCTTGCGGTTTGATCTTCTGTCTTGCCGCGCCATCTCTGCTGTAATCCTCTTGTCGTAAGGTCCGTGGAGCCAGCAAACCGAACCCCAGGTGTTGATAGGTGTTGGATTTTAGGAGAGAGAAAGAAAGGTTACAGAGTTGATTCAGCTGAAGTGGATGAAAGGGGGTTGTAAAAGTAGAGAGAGAAAATAAGATAAGTTGTAAAAGCAGAGTGAGAAGGGTTATAGAGTGGAGTTAGTGGTTCCACAATAGGCGAAGGAAAGGAAGAATGGAGCTTTTGTCTCCAAATTAATAATTGATACAATGGGGCTTGTTACCGTGGGCTTGCTACAACATGCACCCAGGCCTGAGGCGCCTTCTAACAATTTTCTAGACTTCTAAATTTTTTACTTTTCTACAAAATTCAAGTCTTATCTTGAAAACAAGTGAGTTCTCTACAACATGCTGGAATTTACTGACAAATGCATTAATTATCGACAGGGCTGACTAGCGTGACAAGTCCCGTGTCCGGATTGCACTCAGCCCATCATCTGCTTCATTTTTCATGCTGTATTTTGTATTTTGGATTGATTCCTATTGAGATTGGTTTCCATTCGAAAACAGAAGTTTTGGCATTATCAGTGGCTTCAAAAGCCACATTCCCATTCTCCTTTTTTTTTTTTTTTTCAATAAACCAAACAAAAATTTCCATAAGCCTATTTTCTTGGTCTCATTGTCGGGCCTTTTTTGGGTTTTGGTTTGGTTGAGGAAGACTACCACCAATGAATCCCAAATTAATTTTGGCTCCAAGATTGTTTAGCATTTATTTGCTCCAAAGATCAAAGTTAGAATCAATGAGTTTAATTGTGCCTAATACATCACTGGGGGCTGAATAGTATGGTTCTCTATAAGGCTTTGTACTTTGGTCTATAGCTTTTATTTCAAGAGAGGCGTTTTCCGTTTTCTCTTGAAAGAGTTGTTGAAGTTGTGATAATGTAAACGGCATGACATACAATTATTGGACCGACATGTTCACGTTGAAAAGAATAATATTTATATTTTGCTAGGTCTTCGGACAACTTAAGGGGCTAAATTAGGTTTTTGACCCTTGTTTTAATAAATTTCGAGCAAGGAGGTTGCTTAGTATCGTCCTTCTTCTTTCATTTCTTCCTTTGGGCCTACCACATTCATAGACGGTGCCCATTCCCCACAAAAGAGGGGAGAAAAAAAAAAAAAAGACAATGAGTATGTTTGTTTAAGGAAGCCATTTGGTTTGATGGAACCAAAGACTTGCTCCTTAAGGAATGGATAGAAACAATGAATGCCTTGGCTCCCAAAGCTATCCCATGAAGCAAATGGCTGTTGGGGTCAGTGATGGCAAAAGTTATTCTAAACTAGGTAGTATCCCCAAATAAATGTTTTGACCATTTGTCCTTACAAACCCTTTAAAATTTTGTCTCCTCTCAATTTCAAAGTAAGCAACACTTGCTCAATGCTAAACTAGGCATTTGTTGATTTCCTGAAAGAGTTGTTGAAGTTGTGATAATGTAAGTGGCACAATATATGGCTATTTTACAAAGAATTTTACCTTCAAAAAAGGAGTATTTAAATTTTTTTGAGTTAATGGCAACTTAAAGGGTTAAATTAGGTTTTTAATTTTCTTTAGACTTGTTCTGATAAGTTTGGTTTAATTTTATATGATGATAATATTTAATTAGAGATACTATTTTTCTTTTTAATATGATATAATCTAATCCAAAAATGCTAGTTCTTTATTAATAAAAAAATTAAACTTAAACTATAAAAAAATATTAAATAAAAGAGTTTTACATTAAAAAATAAAACAATTACAACATAACTTATAAATTTAGATAGCCTTTCTTCTCATAGAAATTTTTTAAGAGAGGGACCTGAAACATTCATCAAACTAGATTGTCAATAGTGAGATAACAATAAATTTGCTTATATTGTCACTTAGTTGGTTAGCTTCGTGGTGAATTAGTAAAAACTTCAATTATAAGGTTTAGGATTTGATATCTTGTGTGCATAAATTAAATGTTTGTGTAATAATATTAAAAATACAATAAATTAAAAAAAAAAAGAAAAAAAAGAAAAGAAACGAAGTTTGCTTCTGTTATGTGTTGGTTCAACTTTAAGAACCCCTCTGGTATCTTAATCACTTTACACTTGAGAAAGTACAAAAGAGCACGCGGTACTGGAAGACGTGGCTTTGGCACTACGAGGACCCCCGGAAGCCAATTTCCCATCCTACAACGTTGGTAACACTGATAGTTTCAGTTAGAATACACCTACTCTATGATTCTTAATATTTTAATAGTTGTTTATTCAATTTCATGCCTATCTAAAGAAGGATGTTTTATGACAAACCAAGAAAGGCATCATCGTAAAGTTGTTAGGATCGACGTGATTCTCAATATTTTAATGGTTGTCATGTATTCAATTTGATGCCTATCTAAACAATGATACTTTATTTACGTAATTTATGGAGGACAATGAAGATTTTTCAACGACTTTGAATGAACGATTGACAATTGCCCCAAATGTTCGTTTACTTAAGGAGTCATCGCATCTGGTTTCCGCTCCTTCCTCTGCTTGTTCCATGTCTGAGCACTCTCTGCTACTTGTCCAGTAAAGCCTATGTGGCTTCTCGGGAAGAAGCCGATGGATATCAGAGGTTCTTTAACTTCAAACCTTTCATTTACCGATTCCTTTCTTCACTTGCTTATTCATATATCTTAGTCTTTGTTCTGGTTTGGGTAGTTCGTTATCAAATTGGTTTGTGATTCGGCTTCGTTTTTGGTACCATGAACCCCATGGATCCTACGTTTGCCGGGTTGCCGGACTTCATAAAAGATGTTGTGACCGATGCTGAGCATACCAGTTCACCCAATTCCACTCAGTACTCAGATCTTTTAAACGAGTGCAAGTTGAATATGCCCTCCCCGGACCTTAACTTCCTTGAAAGCTCATGGCTTTCACCTGACCTGGGTGCCACTGGTTTCGATCCGTCGATAGCTGTGGCCTCCTGGGCTGAGCCTATTGCTTTGTCCGCTAGCGATAGCTTGAGCACACCATCTGTGGGTACAAGCCCAGAGGGGTTATCGTCCTCCGACGACAGTGACTTCTCTGAAACCGTTCTCAAGTACTTAAACGATATACTTATGGAAGAGAACATAGAGGACAAGCCCACCATGTTTGTCGACCCTTTCAGTCTCCAAGTCACCGAGAAATCATTCTATGATGCTCTTGGTCAGAAATACTCCCCTTCCCCCGATCTATACCGGGAAGAGCCAACGTATATCAGTCACAGTTTGGGGAGCCCTGATGATGTTTTAACTGGAAGCTGTGGTGTTGATTACAGTACTACTTGTAGTTCCAGCAATAGCAATAGTACTGATCCAAAGTGGGTAGGTGATTTTGGGGAAGACAAATCCCCTTATCCACAATCCACGGTTCCTGATTACTGTGTTTTCCAATCCAGTTTGCAGCCTAGCAATCGGTCAGGGTTTTTAGCCAATCAATCGAACAGCGCAGCTTCCATTCGTAACAGCACGAATGTTTTAGCTGAGAACATTTTTACTGATAGTGAATCTGTGTTGCAGTTTAGGAGAGGGTTAGAGGAAGCTAGTAAGTTCCTTCCTAA
Organism: Casuarina glauca; assembly: GCA_028551395.1. NCBI lineage: Eukaryota > Viridiplantae > Streptophyta > Magnoliopsida > Fagales > Casuarinaceae > Casuarina > Casuarina glauca. The sequence goes on along the minus strand of CM052352.1, from coordinate 25,484,223 downwards.
GGGTAATCAGTTGATCATTGATTCGGAGACTGGTATGTTATCACCAGAGTTGAGAAGGGAGGGTCACAAGGTGGAAGGTATGGGGGAGAAGAGCGTGATAGAGAATTCACCGGTTGGGTTGAGGGGAAGGAAGAATCATGAGAGGGAAGATGAAGATGTAGAAGAAGGGAGGAGTAGCAAGCAATCTGCGGTTTATGAAGAAGAGAGAGAAGTATCAGAGATGTTTGATAAGATGTGGCTTACTAGTGAAGATCTTTCTACGTTATGTGGTGAAAAAAAATCTGGACCCTCGCCCAATAAAGCAAGGAGGTCCTCGCAGTCAAATGGGCAACAGAAAGGTGGTAATGGTGGGGAGAATCGTGCGAAAAAACAGGACTTGAAGAAGGATTCGGTTGATTTGAGGGCTCTTTTGATTCTCTGTGGAAAAGCTGTCTCAGGAGGTGACTTCAGAACTGGAAATGAGTTACTGAAGCAGATTAGGCAACATTCTTCCCCTAATGGTGATGGGTCTGAGAGGTTGGCGCATATCTTTGCTAATGGCCTTGAAGCTCGAATGGCTGGCAGTGGGACTGGATATCAACTTTTTTATAGCTCCTACAAGAAGATCTCAGCATATGAAATGTTGAAATCTTACATAGTTCATGTTTCAGCCTTCCCCTTTAAGAAGATCACACTTATCTTTGCTGGCAAAACCATATGTAAATTCACAGAAAAAGCAAAAAGTCTTCATATTATTGATTTTGGTATCCACTATGGCTTTCAATGGCCAATTCTAATAAGGAAACTCAGAAAGAGCTGGAGGACCCCCAAAACTACGTATTACAGGTATAGAGATTCCACAACCTGGTTTTCGACCAACAGAGACAATTGAAAAGACTGGTCTTCAGTTAGCTAAGTATTGCAAGCGGTTTAGTGTGCCTTTTCAGTTCCATGCTCTAGCATCACAGAATTGGGAGACCATCCAAATTGAGGACCTCAAGATTAACAGGAATGAGATGCTTGTTGTAAACTGTCTGTATCGGTTGAAGAACCTATTGGATGATGAGATAGTGGAGGGGACAATTCCACGCGATGTGGTGTTGAAGTTAATCAGAAGGATAAATCCTGATCTTTTTGTCCCATCTATTGTCAATGGATCCTACAATTCCCCCTTCTTTGTCACTCGGTTCCGAGAGGCACTCTTCCACTTCTCTGCATTGTACGATGCATTTGATAATACTTTACCTCGTGAGAACGAGGAGAGGTTGTTTTTTGAGAGAGAGTTCATGGGAAGGGATGCTATGAATGCTATAGCATGTGAGGGCCTTTCGAGGGTAGAGAGGCCTGAGACATACAAGCAGTGGCACGTCCGGATTCAGAGGGCTGGTTTCGAAACGGTCCCTTTGGACCAAGAGATCCTGAACTTTTTAAGGTCTAAGATGAAGGAATGGTACCACAAGGACTTTGCTCTTGAGGAAGACAAGCACTGGATGCTCCAGGGATGGAGGGGCCGTACTCTCTTTGCTTCCTCTTGTTGGGTGCCTAATTAGAATCCTTGTGCAGGATGTTTTTTATTCTCATAATTCTAGGCTAGGCCTATTATGCAAAAGTATAATTCTTGTTTAATTTTCCACTTTTTCTCTCTTTTATACATCCATGCATCTGCAGAAACTTATATTGATGCTTTATCTTGAGCTTTCTTTTACAACGGCCTCAACAATAAGATGATACTTCTTAGTACCTCAATTTTGTAAATCAGCAGCTGGAGTGAAGCTAACCTTTTTAGTATCCTGTTCCAGATTTATTGTTCACAATGATCCTCAGAGAGCTTTGCTGCCAAAAGAAACCAAGTGGTTGTCAGCGGAACAGAGTTTCTGCAGTTGTAATGAGAAGGGTTATAGAGTGGGGTTAGTGGTTCCACAATAGGCGAAGGAAAGGAAGAATGGAGCTTTTGTCTCCAAATTAATAACTGATACAATGGGGCTTGCCACCGGGGCCTTGCTACAACATGCACCCAGGCCTTAAGGGACTTCTAACAATTTTCTAGACTTTTAAATTTTTTACTTTTCTACAAAATGTTTTCGAGTCTTATCTTGAAAACAAGTGAGTTCTCTATAACATGCTGGAATTTACTGAAAAATGCATTAATTCTCAACAGGGCTGACTAGGGTGACAAGTCCCGTGTCCGGATTGCACTCAGTCCATCATCTGCTTCATTTTTCATGCTGTATTTTGTATTTTGAAGGGATTCCTAAAACCAACGAGCTAATGCTCTTATGCCAAATGAAATGAATAAGGTTCTATCATATCGAATGAAACTACAGGATTAAAATTCGAATTATCTAAGCAAACAATCTCAACCGGTTCGTCACTATACCAGACAATTCAACAAAACAAAAGAGGGAAGTTAAGAGTTTGCGTTGCCCGTGCGGACTTCGTCACCCACGCAAGCCCATCATGTCCAATGTTAAAGTTTCAGGTGTTTTTTAATCTTTTAGAACCTGAGTAGCTTATATTGAAAGTCTTAGACGTTCTCTAACATATGTGTTGGAAACGCGGGATTTCACGAGAATGATAGAAAAAGAACATGCGCCCTTTAGCAGTGGAACTGATGTTGGCATCACAGTGGGCCGCGGATGCTGCCTTCGCCTCCCCCAGTGGGCATGACCAGATGACTTTTTTGAGTCGTTAGCTCGTCATTGGACGACACAGAATAAATAAAGAGTATAGTACTCCCAGCAAACATATAAAATTGTTTCGTACAATAGAAAACCCATAATGGAATCCAGTGTTGTAATATAGGTCACTGACACGAGAGCCCGACCGGAATTCGACTAGCTGTTCATCAATGGAGTCATTCGAAACTTTTTAAGGGTCCAATACTTATTAGGAGCAACATACTCTGGTTACTTTTTCTTTTTTTCATCTTTTCAATTAGTACGATGTATGCGCCCGTTAAGGTTTACTCCGACTTTATTTAAAAAATGGAGAATGTCAGAATTTGGGACTTATTCCTTTTAACTGAAACACTGATAACGACTCCACAACTGCCTTCAAGTAATCAAGCAGCTTAACGAAGACGAGAATGGAATCGGACAGAGTTGAGTGCCCCTTGTAGTTTCTCATCAGCTTCAGTCCCAAGATTTCTCTTGCACGTCTGAGAGATCTCTGCTCCTTGTCCCGGAAAGCTGTTTGCTTCTCTCGGCCAAACCCGTGAACGTACGAAGTTCTTTAACTCTAAAACTTTTCTTTTCCACTTTCCCGTTAGCTTTATGCATATCTGTGTTAGGGACATATCTTTGTGTTTGATTTGCTTTAGGTAGTTCAAACTTCCATTGGTCTGGGGGTCGGCTTCTTTGTTTAGTACTATGGATCCTTCTTATTTTGGGTGGCCGGATTTCATAAAAGATGTTGTGGTCGAAGATAAGCATAACATCTCGCCGAACTCTAATTAATATCCACCACCACTTCTAAACAAGTACAGATTTAATTTGCCCTCCTCAAACCTTAACCTCCTTGAGAGTTCGTGGCTTTCATCTCACCTGGGCCACTCCGATTTCGCTCCAACTATGGCTGTGGCCCCAGCGGCAGAGCCATGTGTTCCGTTAGCCGGCGATAGCTTGATCACACCATCTGGGGGCACGACTCCGGAGGGCTTTTCGTCCTCGGACGACAGCGAGTTCTCGGAAACGGTTCTCAAGTACATAACCGATATGCTTATGGAAGAGAACGTGGAGGACGAGCCCAGCATGTTTTATGACCGTTTGGGTCTCCAAGTCACCGAGAAATCATTCTATGACGCTCTTGGTCAGAAATACCCTCCTTCCCTAAATCCATGCCGAGAAGAACCACCTTATCTCAGTCGCAGTTCGGGGAGCACTGATGATGTTTTCTCTGGTAGCAGGGGCGGTGATTATGGCATTAGTAGTAGTACCAGTACTAGCAATGGTTCTAATCCACAGAGGATAGGTGATGTTTGGGCGCACAGGCCCCCTTCTGCACAAGCTGCGGTTGCTGGCGACTATGCTTTCCAGCCAAATCCACAGCCCAGTAATGGGTTACAGTTCCAGGTCGCACAGTCGAACAGTGACACCAACATAGGTGATGCCAGGGAGCTTTTGTCTCGAAAAATTTTTACCGATAGTGAATCTGTGCTACAATTTAGAGCAGGGTTAGAGGAAGCTAGTAAATTCCTTCCTAGGGATAATCAATTATTTATGAAGTTGGGGACTAAAATGTTACCCCCAGAGTGGAAAGAAAATGATAAAAAGGTTGAATTCATGGAGGACAAGGGTGTGAGAGCGAATTCAACAAATGGATTGAAGGGAAGGAAGAATCAGAAGAGGCAAGATGTAGATGTAGAAGAAGGGAGGAACAATAAGCAGTCTGCAGTTTATGTGGAAGACAATGAATCATCAGAGATGTTTGATAAGGTGTTGCTTTCTACTGGAGCTCTTTCTCTGCTATGCGACAACGATAACAATGAACCCTTGCAGAATGAAGCAAGCAGCGCTGCTCACCCACATAATCGGAAAAAGCGTGCTAAGAGAAAGGGCAAAAAGAAGGATACGGTTGATTTGACGAATATTTTGATTTTATGTGCACAAGCTGTCTCTAGAGGCGACTATAGAACAGCAAATGGGATACTGAAGCAGATTAGGCAACACTCTTCCCCGTATGGTGATGGTCCTCAAAGGTTGGCACATTACTTTGCTAATGGCCTTGAGGCTCGCCTTGCTGGCACTGGGACTGGACCTCAAACTTTTTATTGTTTTTTATTTTCCAATAGGGTGTCAGCTCTTGAATTATTGAAAGCTTATAAAGTTCTTCTTTCGGCGTCGCCTTTCGGGAGAATCGCTCCATTCTTTGCCAACCAAATGATATATAAAGTAGCAGAAAGAGCAACAAGTCTCCATATTATAGATTTTGGTATCCAATATGGTTTTCACTGGCCAATTTTGATCAAGAAATTCTCAGAAAGAGCTGGAGGACCTCCAGAACTATGCATTACAGGAATAGATTTTCCCCAACCTGGATTACGCCCAAGAGAAAGAATTGAGGAAACAGGTCGCCGGTTGGCTAAGTATTGTGAGCAATTTAATGTTCCTTTTGAGTACAATGCCCTAGCATCAAAGAATTGGGAGACCATCCAAATTGAGGACATCAAGATTGACAGGTACGAGATTCTTGCTGTGAACTGTCTGAACCGATTTAAGAACCTACTGGATGAGACAGTGGAAAAGACAAGTCCACGAGATAGAGTCTTGAAATTAATCAAGACTATAAATCCTGATATCTTTGTCACATGTCTTCTTAATGGAGCACACGGTGCCCCATTCTTTTTCACGCGGTTCCGAGAGGCCCTTTTCCACTTTTCTGCGTTCTATAACATGTTGGATGCTACTTTACCTCGTGACAGCAAGGAGAGGTTGATGTATGAGAGAGAGTTCTATGGGAGGGAGGCTATGAATGTTATAGGATGTGAGGGCTTAGAGCGGACTGAGCGGCCGGAGAAGTACAAGCATTGGCATGTCCGGAGCGCGAGGGCTGGTTTCAGGCCGCTCCCACTGGACCAAGAGGTGCTGACATTGATCAGGACTAAGCTGAAGGAATGGTACCACGGGGATTTTTTCATCGATGAAGACAACCATTGGTTGCTGCAGGGCTGGAGGGGCCGTATTCTCTTGGGTTCTTCTTGTTGGGTGCCGAATTAGGTCCTGGTACAGGGTATTCGAGAGTATTTCTTTGTTTTTTCACAATGATGGAAGTTTTAATTAATATAAGTATATTAATTATAATGAAGAATTAGGTCGATTGGATACTAAAGTTGTGTCCTCGTGATCTCTCTTTCCTACGTTGCTAGGAATCTCGGAATTTCATATGAACCCTGTTAAGTTAGTGATGTTAAATATATCTATAAATACATCCTCGTTAGTTCCAAAACGGTACTCCAACGGCCATTGCCAAGATAACTCGACATCCCACGGCTCAAAATCCCAAAATAAATCTAAACTCTTTAAAACGCATTAAATAATAGTCGTCTTCTGAAAATAAGACATTGGGATGTTAATAGGATATCGGGAAGTGGGCTTTTGTATGTATCGTTCCTAAAAGACGTCTTTTGTGAAATAAACTCCTCGCCCCAAAGTGGTATTATTGTTGAAGAATAGCAAACTAATTTCAGCACCAATTTGCTTGACTGTGATATTGGGAACAGGAATCGAGATCTTGGGTGGTAATTTCGAAAACATGCCGAGTTGTCTCCCAAAGTGATCGTGTTTCTTTATGTTAGTCTTTTTTAGTTTTAAGATCCTTAGCAAGCTATAATCTTAGTTGTAGTCAGCTTCTTTTCTTACAAGTCATGGACAGTGTGGAAAAAGTGTGCCCAAAATGTAGCAAGAGTAGGAACATCTCCTGTGGTATTAATACAAGACAATGAAGATGTGGTTCCCATTACGAATCAGGATTTTTTATTCAACTTAATTGGGTATTCAAAATATCATCATCTCATTATTAAATTGATCTATTTGGTGCAATCAAAGCAACTTTTGTTGTTATTATAAATGAACATGAAAGTCTTGGTACAAGTTACGCAAATTTTTTTCTAATAATGATTGAATAAGTAAGTGAACTTTTATCTCTATAAAAATCCAGCAAATTGTATAAATAACCAAAAAAATGAAAGTAGTGCATCAATGATAAAAATTTATTACTTTCATTTAGTTCATAAACAGTCTGACGTTAACAAGTTTTATATTGCCCTTTCAATGAAGGTGTGATCTTTATGGAGTCATACAACAGCATGTTCAGCAACTTAATCATTTAATTCCATTTTTAATTCGAGGGGACGAAAGTTAGAATTAGTATATAAAAAAAAGATAATCTATAAAATATTGAATTTTATTTTGATTACCAAAAAGAAAAAAAAACTTTAAAGAAAATATGAACATGTGGAATTGGACAAAAGAAAAAAGATTGGACGAACAATAATGAGTTTATTAAAAAAGATGCAAAATGCGTCATCTCATCTTTTGAGAGAATTTTATATACTGATACTTTTTTTATATTTTCTTGGACTGAATTGTCGTTTTGGTTTTTAATAATCTTTTTGGGAAACCGTCGAGGGGGATGTTTGGATTTGCGCTTAAAAAAATTCCCATGGCTTTAAAAAACCTCATGTAGAGTTATTTTATGTTGGGTGGTTGAATAAGGCCATTGAGAGCCCAACCCCGTCCCTGAAGAACGACGTTGCAACTTCGTCAGTTACCTCGCGTCTTCTTCTAGACATTTGTTATTCTTTTGTCTCATAGGTGCTAGAAAACTATCATATTACGTCAACATAAGATGATTAACAAATAGTCATAGGATGATTAACAAGTTGGGTTGAAAGCTGGTTTGTACCACTTTGTGGTAAAGCTTACAGAATTTGCAATTCGCATTGGTTGTTAGGGGCTGTGTGCAAAATTTTCATACCGATTAAATTTTATTAAAGAATCATTTATATTAGGAAGAATTTTGTTTTTGCCTTTACGTTAACTTTTATGTAAGATTAATTTTTTTTTCTTTTACTTAACTAGATTTTAAGTTATTGCTTAATTTATAATCATCTCTAATTAGAATTGTACACAATCGATGTACATATTAATAAATAAATAAAAAAAATAAATCTCTTCTCAATTCAAGCAAGATCATTAAAAGAACAAAGAAAAGAAAAGAAAAGACAATGAATATGTTGATACAAAGAAGCCGTTTGGTTTGACTGAATTGGAGACTTGCTCCTAAAGAATTAAATAGAAACAATGAATGTCTTGGCTTCCAAGCTATCCTATGGAAGTGATAGCTATTAGTGTCAACAATGGTGTTAGATATTCTAACCAAGTGGTTCTTATGGGCTTATTGGGGTTAAGGTTGTGGATGGTATTCAAATAAAATGATATACAGTTAGCCAACTAGCTTATTGTTATATGCTACCTTAGTTGACATAGCCAAGTGTGATGAGTGGAGGAAGCAATGGGATGATGCAAACATGCACGAGGGATAAACTTGCAAGGCGAGATTAGTGCAACAGGCGGCTAAGAGAGCAAGATGCTCGGGTTCCCTATTGTGAGGAGCAGTGTGATGGAGAGTGCACGAGAGGGGATGTGGACTGAAGCTCAAAGATAAGGGTCAAGGCTTGAGGAGTACGTGGGGCATGCATGTGAAGTGCCAAGGCCGAGAGATGGCCAAGGTGGGTGAGCGCAAAGGACACACAAGGAAGAAAAGGTCAAGGATTGAGTGAAGCAGTCAGGACCAAAAGAGAGGCGTGGGAGTGCACGGGACGAGAGGAGCCTCGAGCACACACTCGAGTGAGCAACTCTAGAGGCATCATCAAGTGTGGGGGTGAGGTGAAGGCACCTTGGAGCGGCAAACAGGTAGCAAGTGTGTGCAGGGAATTGGCACGTTTACACGTACCGTGGTGCACAAACACATCCTCGTGCGTGGGCTCAAAGTCAACTGAGGTGACCTATTGGGATGGGACAACCTCATTAATAACGGACTGTTGGGACTTAAAGGCACATGGACTTAATGCTGCCTAGACCAATGGAGATTTAAATGAGGCGCCAATGGAGAGTCGACACATGCCACACAAGGGGGAACTACTCAAGATGGGAGAGGAGGCTATTCAAAGCCTATTTTGAGGAAGGAATGGGGTTGGTTGGAAGGGTTTAATGAAAGTGCCCTCATTAATGGGTGTTTAGTAAATGAGCTCCACAGAGAATGTAAGGGATGAGAATGTTTGAAGACATTTTCCCTAATTCGTTGTAAAAGATCGATGGGGGAGCTATAAGAGGGATTTGGGTTGTTGACCAAGGTTGGCCTTACATTAAAAGGGGGTAGTCTATGGGTTCTTCACACCCTACCCATGTATATATTTTTAAGGGAATGAAAATGCTTCTTCCCTAACTTCATGTTCACTACTGATTCAATCCCACGAGGTAATTCTACTCAACCCACCAACATGAGAAAGAAGAGAATGAAGGTTGACTTAGTAGTGACTGAGAGCTAGGTGCCAAGTGGTCCTATAGAAAACTTTGGCTGTCAAAATTGGTATTAGAGCCATGCAATTCTAAGGGCGTTGTGACAAAGTAGTAGACATGCAACACGCGAGGGGACAGAGGTCTATAATTTGAAAAAAAAAAATGATGAAGATGAGAAGGCAATGTTGGAATTGGTAGGCGACCCAATTTGGAAACCCCATAGGTAGATGTGTCATATAGAAAGATGGGTGATTGAGGTGGAACAAGGCCTTTGCAGAGATTCAGGCCTAACAAGAAGACCAAGGATAGAAGTCCGGACCTCTTAGAAGGGAAAATAAAAATTGAAGGAAGTAGGGGACTCCAAGAACCCAATGGATCAAGAGGACAAATTAATCTAGGTTGGGGAAGAAACATGTGGAGGACTACAGACCAACAATGTGGCCAAGACAAAACACAAATCTAAAAGTGTGAAGAAAGCTTGCTGGAGTAGCTAGGAACCCCAGGACAAGTTCTTTTCTCGCAAGCCACCTAGAAAGGAAGAATCGACCACAAAGGAGCCAAGACCTCGGCCTAAAGGCTGACTGAAAAGGACAAGAGGTCATAGGGAAGTGAGGCCATGATGGTCCCAAGACTTTAGAAGTGAGTCAAAGTGGAGTGGAAGGCTTAAGCTGGGATGTAGGTGCTAGTTGAAGCAAGCTTTAACTTTCAGCAATGGCCAGGTGAAGGAGACCATGAGGACAAACATCACGGTTAAGGGAGAAAATAATTGGCCTAACATAGGACCAAGCTGGCATGAGGACTCCTTAGGGAACCTAAGGAGGTATGAGATCGTAGGCTGCAAAGGTCTGGCATTGCCTTGGTTACAATGGTTGACAAACAAATTGGCGAGCCAAGCATAGATGCGGAAAGCAGAGGCAAGTCCATCTTAAACTACTCCATATTGGAAGAGGAGGTCCTATGGCTATTAAAGGTGTCAAAGCTCCTAAGCAAAGCATTTTGTCAAGTTCCTTAAAGAGAGTTGTCTCACGCCCCTAGGTATTCTCTACCTATCTACCTATGTCAGTTTTGGGTACAAGTACCCTTTTGTTAAAGGTCATTTAAGCTTTCCCTGGGAGTATGGCATGGGTTACTTCAATGCCATAGGCCTAGTACTTGAACATTGACTTGAGGTATTTTCTCTTCCTTTCTTACCTTGAAAATGCATGGACACTTTGCATCCTTGAACCGATAACCATCTTTTAGCTAACCTAGCTCCCTTCACCCATCGAGACCAATAAGGGGCAGTACTTGTGATCCCTAGGTTTCTTTGATTTTTCTAAATTTTCCTAACAAGATCCCATAGTATAAGATCGAACTACTATAATTGTTGGTGGATGGACTATTTCTAATCTAAATAAGTCAGCATGTGAAAGTATTGTAACTGCATGTTAAAACTCATGCTACTAAAAAACAAGTAGGTACTACTAGATCCTATTTCAACAAATCAATAAACATGTGTATGTAAATGTATGCTCTCAAGTTGAGATTAACTGTGCCTATGATTTTTGTTCATGATAGAATCATTCAAACACAATGAAACTAAATTTGACATTGCACACGCACATCAAGAAAGTAACAACCACAGGGTGCCAAACAATTTTTAAATGATTAAGCCATGTCTTACTCACCTCCTTTAGTAGACAATTAAAATGCCTCTTGTTTGTCACCAAAGCAAGAAAAGCAAGTAATCTCTTAAATTGCTCTTCTTCCTTCTTATTGGCTATACCTTTTAGCTTCAAGATGCTTTGTGTAAGGTATGAAGATGCAAAATTGTTGATTTCCTCCAACATTCCCCTAGTCTACCTCTTTTGTCAGAATGCTTGGATTTTGAAGGAGTGATAGCTTTCTCTTTCATTTTTCTTTGATCTCTCTCACGCATGCGACTTCACTTCATCTTCCTTTCTTTTGTTGTCCTAAGCAATATGACGATGGCTTGTCTTCATCTCATTAATTTAGGACGCAGGCTGGGATTTCTATTCATAGGCTTTAGTGCAATCATTTCCCTTTAGGATCTGGTTTAACATGGGCTGCCTCTAGGGGTTAGATTTAATAAGGTTTGCATATTAGTCCTTCATGGTATTTCACTTGATGAAGAAAAAAATGCATGCACTTGAGGAAGAAAAAATAAGAAGGAAAAAGAAAAAAAGAAGTGGTGGTTGTGCAAAAAAGAAGAAGAAAAAGATAAAGGCAAAAAAAAATGAAAGAAGAGGAACAAGAGAGAAAGGAACAAAGAGGTTACCCACGTGAAAGGAAAATTAGAGGAGAAGAACACAATTTGCTTTCCTTCTGGGTGAGAAAGATCTCTGCAGAACTTAGGTGGCACGTCGTGGTGTGTTTCTTTGCTTTAGATAGTTTTTGATTTTACTATGTTTTGTAAGAATTATGCAAATATTTCTTAAATAAAAGATAGTGTGGTGACAGATTTCTTGTTTGCCAACTTAAGATGTTTTGTTTAATTTCTATTATTGTTCTTGATTGTTATTACATTATGTTTTAATTTTCTTATATTAAAGCTACAATGTAACTTATGACAATGTGAACTTCATGGTTTGTTTTATTTTATAAGAGATTTTATTTATGTAATTTATATATTAGTGTACTTAATGCTTTTAGGTGATTGGCTACCACTTTGATGATTTAATGTACATGTTTGAGACTGAAAAGTGATAACCTGCAATTACTTTTTATAAAATATAATTATTAATTAAATATGGATAGACATATACTATATTCGTTGTGTGGCTTTCAATGACAAAGCAGTTGAAACATTTATTGTAAATTAGGAATATTTACAAATTGTAATATACTTTTATTTATTTTCATTCACATAGAAATATAGTTGATTGATAAACTAAGTAAGTTTGCTATATGTAGAAATAGGGTAGTAAATGGGTTAGGAGATTCTACCATCACAAAGATACTATCATTATAGGTATAAACCCTCAAAATTCATATATAGTGATCATGGTAAAATTAAAGACTCTATCGGATGCTCTAATATATTTTCTGACTAAATTTACTCATTTGAATTTAGTTGCTTTTAGTTTTGAAATTTTTCTTTGAAGTTTATCAATTTTAATTCATTCTTAAGTTTATTCTTATTTGTTAGATAAATTTTATGATTAATTCATTGTTAGTATTTAATTGGTCTAGTAATTATCAATCTTTATAGGATGATATTTTCTCATCATTATATTACTTGTTTAACATATTTAATTGCATTTATAATTATAGGAACTACTAGCCTTGTATTAAATGAGAGTAGCTCATGGGTTCTTCCTACTCTACCTTTGTATATACTTATAAGGGAATGAAAATTTTTCTTCCCACAAAATCTTGTTCTTAACCGATTGTATCTCACAAGCCAACTCTACTCAACCCACCAACCCAAGAAAAGAGAAAACAAAGGCTAACCTAATGGCAACCAAGGGCTCTATGATGGGTGGTCTTAGAGAACAATCAAGCCTTTTGGCATAATGGCTATGGATCATAATAAATGATATTAAAGACAATCATATATCCTAAGTTTAAACCATGGAATGGGTGACTTATTGAAAAGGTTATCTAGAATAAGCCATAATATAAGCTACCTAGAGTGGGCTACTAGTGGCATTAAAGCATGGTGGTATATTAGGGAATTATGAGGACCTAAGTAGTGGGTAGTATTCAAATGCAATGATCTTTAGTTAGCCAACAAGCTTATGTTAGGTATACCAGTCAATCGAGAAAAGGGGGTTGAATTGGTTATGCAACTATAAGTCTATTTTCTTTTCTTTTTAAACATGACAAATTCACATTAATGTAGCAAATGAACATGTAAAAACAAGATAGAACAATAATGAAAAACAAGCATAGACACAAAAGTTTATCATGGTGGTTTAGCACTCAGTTCTATGTCCACCTTTTTGTTTCTTAAACTTAACTAATTGAAGTCCACTTTACTAACTTATTAGGAGAAAATATTCTCCTAATCCTCCCAATTCCTCCTGAAAGGAATCACAAAATTTTAGGTTACAATAAGAGGTTGTCTCAATCCTGTTACAACAACAAATCCCTAAATGATGAATAGTTTGTGAGGAATATTGCTAATCAAAGAGCTTATTCAAGATATTGAATGTAAATCTAAGTTATAATTACAAAACTCCCAAATTTCAACAAATTAGGGTTTCGAGTTTATAATAGAGTTTATGTGCAAATAATAATTAGAATTCAATCAACACATAAACAAGTGTATACAAGTGAGTATGATTATAAAGAAATGATATTTAAAGAATAACACCGAATATCACCAAAAGTTGTTCGAAATCGCAATGCTTGAATGACTTGAATTCTTTCTCTTGATTTTTCACAAATAATTCATGCGAAGACTATGTTTGAACCATAGAAAAGAGCCTTTATACTAGATTCAAACAATAAGAGTTTATTAGGGTTCTCTATCAAACTTGACACCAATAGAGCCTTATTCTTGTTAAGAGACTAAGAGATTTCCATCAATCTATAGTTGAAGCTTCAATTTGAACTCTTAATCATCACAATTGGCCGTTCTAACACTTAACAACTTCTCAAATCTTCCCACTAGGCGATCAACTGTGGAGAAGAGAGGAGGCCACTTGGTTTGATAGAAGCTAAGGCTTCTAACCATTGAGTCGTGAATTTAGGGGCAGCTTGCTTAGTGAAATGGTGCGTATTAGCACCCTTCTGAGTTAGACCTCTTATCTAGCTTAGACCAAAAGCAGGCTTGGATAAGTTCACATTGATATGAACATATTCATAAGATCAATCTGCATGACATAAGCTTGAACTTGATAAATTTATGCCTATAATAATATAAAGTCCATCATCACTTTTTCTTTAATGGAAATTGTTATGCAACTAATATTTCTTTATTCTCCATTTTTTATGGCATAAAAAATATTCTTTTAGAACTTGTATGAGGTTGTAATATATAGGAATTTTATGAAACTGGCTACTTTATAATATTATTAATTGATATTATAATTTGTACACCTTTTACTTCATACAATTCAATTTTGTACATTAATATATGAAAAACATTTATATACTATAATCAACCAAAATTTGTCACAACAAAACATATTTTTTTCCAACAACTTAGCCTTTTGACATAATGAGAGTGGATCGTAATAATGGTATTCTCAAGTAAATGGTTTGACCATTTACCCTTACACATTACTCTTAAATTCTACCTCATGTGTAAAGATTTATCGAACATACAAAGACATTTGTGGCATTGGCATGGGGTTAGGTTAGATGATAGGAATCATGGTTGTTTTTTAGGAAATGGAGTAGGAGATCAACTTTTGAAGGAAGAAATCTTCCCACGGCTAAAAGTAGAACACTTTTATAGTTTAGTGGCATCAAAGCTACGTTATAGCTATTCTAACTAGATTTAGTTAGAAATTTGTGAGATTCACATAACAACCAGTATGGCTATCATCTTAACTTATACAAGCTATAACAATTGGAGAAACATGATGAAAATGTACATAATAGGATAGAATGTAACGTCTTAGAAAATTATCAATAAAAAAATAGAAATGGAGAAAAATGGTAAAGTTATGACCATGCTATATTATTCTTTAATTGCTTCTAAATACAATAAAATCTCTACTTACAAAATTGGAAAAAAGATTTTGGATAAAGTAGAATTCTTGCACAAAGGAAGTGAAAAGGTTAAAGACTTTAAGATTGACCTTAGTTTATAATTATGAATTGCTTATGATAAAACTAGGCGAAAACTTTTCTTACAGGAATAAGGGCCGCTTATGCCGCTTTCGCATCCACCAATCTCGATGACGAAGTAACTTTGTTCGTCATTGGAAGAAAAAATTAGGTTTGGGCATCACAGAATAAACAAAGTGTACACTTTCTTTGGGCAGGCCACTCAGAAGATCATAAAACTCATAAGGTTGCTTGGCAAGTTGTTTGTTCACCAAAAAAGGAAGGGGGTCTTGGATTACTAAACCTTAAAGTATGGAATAAAGTTTTGTTGGGGCGATCTCTCTAGAATCTCATAAATTGCCCTAATTCATCTTTATGGAGTAAGTGGATTCATAGTACTAAATGCAGGGGAAATTCAATTATGGATCTTGACATTAAGGGAACTATGGCATGGAGTTGGAGAGGTCTTCTAAAGTTACGCCAAACTTTAACCTCTACTCTATCCAAGCCTTCCTATTCCTGTAAGGAAACGTACAAGGAGTTACGTCAAGTGAGCTCTGAGGTTGAATGGTATAATTTGATCTGGTCAGGAGGAATCAGTAAACATAACTTCATTGGGTGGCTCATATGTAGAGACAAACTACCTACGGCTGCAGTGGTTTCCCGATGGCTTCCCTCAATTGATTTGCATTGTGATTTTTGTGGATCTAACTATGAAAATAGATCTCATCTATTCTTTCAGTGCACTTGGACTAACCAGGTTTGGAGAAGTATTTTAGCTCAACAAGGTATTCGTAAGGTCATCCTTGATTGGGAATCTGAATTGCAATGGATGATTAAAGCAACTAAGGGAAAGGATCTAGCCGCAAAACTTCTCAAGCTTTCTTTCTTAGCGTGTCTTTATTGTATATGGTTAGAACGTAATCGTAGACGTTTTCAGAATAAGTCTATTGATATTTCAATGTTGTTAGCTAAAATCAGGAGAGTAGTCCGTGGAAGAGCTTCCTTATTTAGAAATATTAAACTCTCCCAAGCAAATGTTTTGTTGAGTCTTAGTTGGAGAATTCCAAACTCTATCTTTTCCTAGATGAATTGTAATGCTGGGGTATGCCCCTAAGCTCTTGTATTACCTTTTATTCTTCGATGAATAAACTCACATATTCATCAAAAAAAAAAAAAAAAAAAGTGTACAGTCCTTCCACTAAACATTTAGAACAGTTTCGTACTTCAGACAACCAATAACTGAATCCAGCGTTGTAATATAGTATCCAATCACTGAAATGGGAACCTGACCGGAATTTGACTCACTGTCCGTCGATGGAAGTGTTTGAACTTTCTAATCGTCCAATATTTATTAGGATCAACGTACTTTGGTTCCTTTTTTTTCTCCCCCCACCTTTTTTTTTTTTTTCCTTTTCAATATAGTTCGACGTATTCCCGCTAAGGTTTCCTGCGAGTTCGTTTAAAAAATGATGAATATCAGATCTCGAGACTTTTTCTTTTTAATTGAAGGACCGATAACCACTCCAGAGTTGACTTCAAGTAACAAAAGCAGCTTAACGAAGACAAGATTGAATCGGGCAGATTTGTGTGCCCCTCGCAGTTTCTCTTCAGCTTCAGTCCTAATCTTTCTCTTACACGTCCGAGAGATCTCTGCTACTTGTCCCAGAAAGCTTTCCGACAAACAAGTGAATGTACGAGATGCTTGAACTCTACCCCTTATCTTTTGTTTTCCATTTTCTCTTCAGCTTTATTGATACATGTGTTATAGAAATATATCTGTGTTTGATTTGGTTTACGTTGTTCAAACTTTCGTTAGTCTGGAGGTCGGCTTCTTTGTTTGGTACTATAAATTATATGGATCCTACTTCTGTTGGGTGGCCGGATTTCGTAAAAGATGTTGTGGTCGAAGATGACCACAACGTTTCACCGAACTCCGATCAATACCCGCCACTTTTAAACAAGTACAGATTCAACTTGCCCACCCCAAACCTTAACTTCCTTGAGAGTTCACGGCTTTCACCTGACCCGGGCCACGCCGATTTGGCCCCACCTGTAGTTTTGGCCCCAGCGGTAGAGCCATATGCTCAGTTTGGCGGCGATAGCTCAGAGCCATCTAGGGGTACGATTCCAGAGGGAGTATTGTCCTCTGACGACATTGAGTTCTCGGAAACGGTTCTCAAGTACATAAGCGAGATGCTTATGGAAGAGAACGTAGAGAACAAGAACAGCATATTATACGACCCTTTGGGTCTCCGAGTCACCTAGAAATCGTTCTATGACGCTCTGGGTCAGAAATACCCTCCTTCCCCAAATCCATACTGAGAAGAACCACCTTATCTCAGTCACTGTTCGGGAAGCGCTGATGACGTTTACTCCGGAAGCAGGGGCGGTTATTATCGCATTAGTAGTAGTTCCAGCACTAGCATTGGTACTGATCCACAGTGTATAGATGACTTTTGGGCATACAGGCCCTTTTCTTCACAAGCTGCGGTCCCTCGCGACTATGTTTACCAGCCAAACTCGCAGCCTAGTAACGGATTGCAGTTCCAGGTCACACAGTCGAACAGCGTGACAAACATAGGTGATGGCAAGGAGCTTTTGTCTCGGAAATTTTTTACTGGTAGTGAATCTATGCTGCAATTTAGAACAGGGTTAGAGGAATCTAGTAAATTCCTTCCTATGGATAATCAATTAGTTATGGAGCTGGGGACTAGCATGTTACCACCAGAGTGGAAAGAAAAGAATCAGAAGGTGGAACTCATTGAGGACGAGGGTGTGAGAACGAATTCGACTGATGGGTTCAGGGGAAGGAAGAATCAGAAGAGGCAAGATGTGGCTGTAAATGTAGATGTAGATGTAGATGTAGATGTAGATGTAGATGTAGATATTGATGTAGAAGAAGGAAGGAACAATAAGCAGTCTGCAGTTTATGTCGAAGACAATAAATTATCAGAGATGTTTGATAAGGTGTTGCTTTCTACTGAAGCTCTTTCTCTGCTATGCGATGACGATGAGAATGAACCCTTGAATGAAACTAGCTGGAGCTCCCATCCAAGTGGGCAGCCTCAAGGGGCTGGTAGTCGGAAGAATCGTACTAAGAGACAGGGTAAAAAGAAGGATACAGTTGATTTGAGGAATCTTTTGATTTTATGTGCACAAGCTGTCTCAACAGGCGACAATAGAACTGCAAATGGGTTACTGAAGCAGATTAGGCAACACTCTTCCCCTTGTGGTGATGGGTCTCAGAGGTTGGCCCATTACTTTGCTAATGCCCTTGAGGCTCGCATGGCTGGCACTAGGACTAGCCCTCAAACTTATTTTTGTTTCTTATTTTCCAATAGGGTCTCAGCTTTTCAAGTATTGAAAGCTCATACAGCTCATCTTTCAATCTTGCCTTTCTGGAGATTCTCTCCATGTTTTGCTAGCCAAATGATATATAACGTAGCAGGGAGAGCAACAAGCCTTCATATTATAGACTTCGGTATCCAATATGGTTTTCATTGGCCAATTTTGATCAAGCAACTCTCTGAAAGAGCCGGAGGACCTCCGAGACTACGTATTACAGGGATAGAATTTCCACAACCTGGATTATACCCGACAGAGAGAATGGAGGAAACGGGTCGCCAGTTAACTAGATATTGCGAGCAGTTTAATGTTCCTTTTGTGTTCCATTCTCTAGTATCAAAGAATTGGGAGACCATCCAAATTGAAGACCTGAAGATTGATAGATATGAGGTTCTTGCTGTGAATTGTTTTAACCGGTTCAAGAACCTACTGGGTGAAACAGTAGAAAAGACAAGTCCACGAGACGGAGTTTCGAAATTAATCAGAAGCATAAATCCTGATATCTTTGTCACAGGTCTTCTTAATGGAGCCCATGATGCCCCCTTCTTTGTCACGCGGTTCCGAGAGGCACTTTTCCACTTCTCTGCGTTCTATAGCATATTGGATGCTACTTTCCCACGTAACAACATGGAGAGGTTGATGTATGAGAGAGAGTTCTATGGGAGGGAGGTTATGAATGTTATAGCATATGAGGGCTTAGAGAGGATTGAGAGGCCGGAGACATACAAGCATTGGCATATCCGGAGTGTGAGGGCTGGTTTCAAGCCGCTTCCACTGGACCAAGAGGTGCTGACCATGCTCAGGTCTAAGCTGAAGGAATGGTACCAAAGGGATTTTTTTATCGATGAAGACAACCATTGGATGCTGCAGGGATGGAGGGGCCGTATTCTCTTTGCTTGCTCTTGTTGGGCGCCGAGTTAGGTCCCTGTACAGGGTGTTCCAGGATATTTCTTTGTTTCTTCACAGTGATGGAGGTTTTAGTTAATACAAGTATATTAATTGTAATGAAGACTTAGGTAAGTAGGGTGCTAGGGTTGTGTTCTCGTGATCTCTCTTTCCTCCATTGTTAGAAATTTCAAAATTTGATATGAATCCCTATTATGTGATTGATGTTAAATATATGTTTGTCTTTGTCCTTTTTCAAACCCATGATGTATCACCTGGTGGCATGTCGTATCATACACTGAAGATGCGGACATCAGTTTTGTTTTTGATAAAGAACTGAATAAGTAATTGAATTTTTATCTCTACAAATATCCAGCAAATTACATGAATAACTAAAAAAATGAAAATAGTACATCAATGATCAATATAATATGTGAAAAGAAACCAAAACCACGAGCAAAATTTCATTGCTTTCATTTTATTCATAGACAATCTAACGTTAACAAGTTTTATAATGTCCTACTAATGAGATTGTGATCTTTATGGGGACTTACAACAGCACGCTGACAACTAAAACATTTAACTCTATTTTTAATTTCAATAAAATAACACAATTCGACATCATTAACCGAAAGGATGAAAACTAGAATTAGTTTAAAAAAGAGATAATTTATCAAATATTGAATCTTCTTCTGCTTACAATAAAAAATAAAAAATAAATAAAAAGAAGAAGAAAGACTAAGAAATCATGAACATGTTGAATTGGACAAAAGAGAAAAACTTAATGCAAAAGGCGTCGTATCATCTTTTGAAAGACAATTATATATAGTTATATTTTCCAAGGGCTATCAACGCTATATTTTACTAATTAAAGAATTAGCATGTAAGTTAGAGTTCTTGGGTACATATTTTTTTTATTTATATTTTCTAGGACTGAATTGAGATTTTGAGTTTTTAATAATTTTCTGGGGAAGTGGGGAGGGTTTGCTTGGATTTGCACTTAAAAAATTGAATTATTTTATTTTTGGTGGTTGAATAAGGCATTCGGAAGCTCCGATGCCCCGTCCATGAGCAACGACGTACTAGCTTTGTCAGTTACCTCATGTCTTCTTCTACTTGTGTTTTTCTTTTGTCTCATAAGTGCTACAAAATTATTGTACTACGTCATCATTGGATGATTAACATGCTGGGTTGAAAGTTGGTTAACACCACGATGTTGCACAATTGAGGTGCACATTCATAGAAAGAAAATTCTCTTCCCAATCCACAATCGATTCACGCGAGAGCACTAAAAGAGCAAATGATGATGATTTGCACATGTTCACTTTAGCACTAGAAGACATCTTGGCCCTGCCATGGGTATTCTACAGTACTTTCTCATCCACTTTTTAATGCCACTAGTATCTCTTATCACTTTGTTTATGCTAACTTTATAAATATTCTTTGTTTATTGAAAAGATTAGTAGCAAGGAACATGCTTAGCATCTTCCTTCTTTCATTTCTTCCCTTGGACCTACCACATTCACAGGCAGTGCTCATTCCACACAAAAAAGAGAAGAAAAGACAATGAATGCGTCGTAGAAATTTGACCGAATTAGACTTGCTCCTGAAGAATTGATCAGAAACAATGAACGCCTTGGCTCCCAAGCTAACTCATGGAACCGGTGGCTGCAACGGTCAACGGTGGGGTCAGATATTCCGACCAGGTAGTGGCCCAGGTAAATGCTTTGACAATCTGCCCCCACACAGTGCTTTCAAATCCTTTCTCCTCTCGAAAGAGCCTTGGCATGGGGTTAGGATAGACGCCGGCATCGTAGGCTGGACCAAATTCGCTTGAGAAAGATGGACATAAAAAAGCCAGGGAAAAGATCGATCTCCGAGGAAAACACAAAAGAAATCATGGGAAGACGACAAAAATAGCACGCAGAATAGAAGTGGTGGTTTTGCCATTACGAAGGGGCCTCAAAAGCCACTCTCCCATCCTCCAACGTTGTTATCAACCGACATTTTCAGCCATTGTTGTTGCTCTATCTGGGAATCCCCTTAGTTGTTGGAAGAAAGGATCTTTTCCAATTGGATACTGCTGAAAGCAGACAAGCGCACAGTTAGCTTCAGAAAAGTCAAGTCCTCCTAATCTGCATGCAATCATTTTCCGTTGTTCTGGACTCAAGACAATGATTCAATACAACATGGGAGAAGTTGAGTCCCGTTGACGAGTCAATCTATGCTAAATTATACCAACGGACAAACCAAGAAGGGGCTCGAATCTGGAAAGACATGTCCCTGTCAAGGGTATGTGGGAGCCACTCCCTCTTTGACGTGCTCTTCACACCAGCGTTCTTTGAAACTTCAAAAGCTTTTCGGATTAACATAGTCTATGATTCTTAACATTTGAATGGTTGCTGTATTTATTAGTCAATTTTACTGAAGATAAGTATATTTTATTTGATGCTCATCTAGTCCAGATTACTTTATTTATTTATTTTAAGGAGAATAATTAAGATTTTTCTGCAACATTAGGTAAATTATATGAGAGTTGCCGTCCCAGAATTGAGTGCCCCCCTTGAGTCGTCTCATTTGGTTTCAGTTCCTTCCTGCCGTTCTATGTCTGAGGACTCTCTGCTCCTTGTCATGTAAGCATATGTTGCTTCTCGGGAAGAAACCGATGGATATCTGAGGTTCTTTAACTTCAAACCTCTTCTTTTCCGTTTCCTTTCTTCTCTTATTCATATATGTGTGATAGATGTATGTTAGTGTTTGATCTAGTTGGGGCAGTTCCATATTCAATTTGTTTGTGATTCGGCTTCTAAGTTGGAACTATGAATCATACGGATCCTACGTTTGCCGGGTTGCCGGACTTCGTAAAAGATGTTTCGGTCGATGATGACCATACCATTTCACCCAATTCCAATCAATACTCAGATCTTTTAAACGATTACAAACTGAATGTGCCCTCCCCGGACCTTCACTTCCTTGAAAGTTCATGGCTTTCACCTGACCTGGGTGGCACTGATTTCGATCCGTCGATAGCTGTAGCCACCGCGGCGGAGCCCTATTCTCTGTCCGTTAGCGATAGCTTGAGCACACCGTCTGTGGTTACGAGTCCGGAGGGACTATCGTCCTCGGACGACAGTGAGTTCTCGGAAACCGTTCTCAAGTACCTACATGATGTACTTATGGAAGAGAACAAAGAGGACAAGCCCACCATGTTTTACGACCCTTTCGGCCTCCAAGCCACCGAGAAATCGTTCTATGATGCTCTCGGTCAGAAATACCCTCCTTCCCCCAATCTATACCGGGAAGAACCAACGTATATCAGTCACAGCTCGGGGAGCCCTGATGATGTTTTAACTGGAAGCAGTGGTGTTGATTATAGTATTACTAGTAGTTCCCGCAATAGCAATGGTACTAATCCGCAGTGGGTAGGTGATTTTGGGGAATACAAACCCTTTTTTCCTCAAGCTGCGGTTCCTGGTGATTATGTTTTCCAATCCAGTTTTCAGCCCAGGAATGGGTCACAGTTTCCGACCAAGCAGTCGGACAGCGTAATCAGTGTTGGTAACAGCATGGAGGTTTTAGCTCAGAACATTTTTACTGATAGTGAATCTGTGTTGCAGTTTAAGAGAGGGTTAGAGGAAGCGAGTAAGTTCCTTCCTAAGGGTAATCAGTTGGTTATTAATTCGGAGACTAGTATGTTATCACCAGAGTTGAGAAGAGAGGATCACGAGGTGGAATTTGTGGGGGAGAAGAGCGTGATAGAGAATTCAGCGGTTGGGTTGAGGGGAAGGAAGAATCATGAGAGGGAAGATGAAGATGTAGAAGAAGGGAGGAGCAATAAGCAATCTGCGGTTTATGAAGAGGAGAGTGATGTATCAGAGATGTTTGATAAGATGTTGCTTACTACTGGAGATCTTTCTATGTTATGTGGTAACATAAGCACTGGACCCTTGCAGAAAGAAGCAAGCAGGTCCTCGCAGCCAAATAGACAGCCGCAAGGGGCTAATGGTGGGAAGAGCCGTGCTAAAAAACAGGATGAAACGATAGACACGGTTGATTTGAGGGCTCTTTTGCTTCTTTGTGCACAAGCTGTCTCAGGAGGTGACTATAGAACAGCAAATGAGTTACTGAAGCAGATTAGGCAACACTCGTCCCCTTGTGGTGATGGGTCTCAGAGGCTGGCGCATTTCTTTGCTAATGGCCTTGAGGCTCGCATGGCTGGCCCTGGGACTGGGTATCAACTTTTTTACAACTCCTCCAAGAAGATCTCAGCTTTTGAAATGTTGAAAGCATACACAGTTCATCTTTCATCCACCCCCTTCAAGAAGATCTCACTTTTCTTTGCAGGCAAAATGATATGTAAATTAGCAGAGAAAGCAACAAGTCTTCATATTATCGACTTTGGTATTGGATATGGTTTTCACTGGCCAATTCTGATTAAGAAATTCTCATTAAGACCAGGAGGACCCCCAAAACTACGTATTACAGGGATAGAGCATCCACAAGCTGGATTTCGTCCAACAGAGAGGCTTGAGGAGACTGGTCATCAGTTGGCAAAGTATTGCGAGCAGCATAATGTTCCTTTTGAGTATCATGCTCTAGCATCACAGAATTGGGAGACCATCCAAATTGAGGACCTAAAGATTGAAAAGAATGAGATGCTTGCTGTGAACTGTATGTACCGGTTTGAGAACCTATTAGATGAGACAGTGGAAGAAACAAGTCCACGAGATGCTGTTCTGAAGCTAATCAGGAGGATAAACCCCGATATTTTTCTCCATTCTGTTGTTAATGGATCCTACAATGCCCCCTTCTTTCTCACACGATTCCGTGAGGCACTTTTTCACTACTCGGCATCTTTTGATGTACTTGATATTACCATGCCCCGTGAGAGCCAGGAGAGGTTGTTGTGTGAGAGAGAGTTATTGGGAAAGGCGGCTATGAATGTTATAGCATGTGAGGGCTTTTCGAGGGTTGAGCGGCCTGAGACTTACAAGAAGTGGCAGGTCCGAACTCTGAAGGCCGGTTTCAAAAAGCTCCCTTTGAACCGAGAGATCCTGACCTTTTTAAGATTTAAGATGAAGGAATGGTACCACAAGGATTTTGTTCTTGATGAAGACAACAACTGGATGCTTCAGGGATGGAAGGGTCGTATTCTCTATGCTTCCACTTGTTGGGTGCCAAATTAGTATCCTTGTACAGGATGCTTCTGACACTCATAATTCTGGGATCGGCCTGCAAGGATACTCTAGGTACTATGCAAAATTATATTCTAGTTCAATTTTCAATCTTTTTCTCTTTTTTCTACATGCATGTATCTGTATAACTTATCTAGATGCTAAATCAGGAAGTAGAATGAAGCTAAGTTTTTGAGCATCTTGTTCCAGATTGCTTATGATAAAGCGACTTTTCGACAAGAACCTTAGGTAATTTTGGTGATCATAACCACGTACTCAGGTGTCACAAGAACATTAGGGATTTTTGGTGATCATAACCACGTACCCTTCATCATAACCACGTACCCTCTTGACGGTCCCAGTCATGGTTTGGTTCACCGCTAAGGGGTGCAATGTCATGATGATTTCAAGAATGATGAACGTCATCCAAATTTCAGCTGTCCCTGGATCTTTATAACTGTTGAAGGTCAAAATGCTGGTTCGTTTAAAAAAAATCGAGAATTCTGGCAGTTCCGTTTGTTCGGTGGTCCCTCAGTCGGTGAAAACCAAACCTGCCATTGTGATGCGTCTAGAGAAAACCTACTCTGTTGAGGACCCTAACATTGAGGGAGAACGCTACTCACTACGAATCACATCCTTGTACATCAAATGTATCCTTAAGAGAAGAGACTCTTTGTTAAATTTGAGAGTTGTCCCACTTTACTTTAATAATGGCTCAACTATTCTTCCAAAATCCATCATTTGCGATTGAGATCCCCTGTTTATACGAAATTTTTGGAAGGGACTGTTTTGCTTACAAGGCATCCACTTTAATTTTTCCACTACTTGCTATTTTCAAATGGAAAGTCAAACAGAGGTCGTTAACTGGACAGTGGAAATGTATTTGCGATGTTTCACTGAGATCAATTGAAGAGCTAGGCTAAGTGGTTTCCATGGTCAGAATTTAGCTATAATAAAATGTCTTCATTCGGCCATTAAAATGTCTCTGTATGAAGCTGTTTTTGGCAAACATCCTCCTATTCTATTATCCTATCTTCCAGGAACTACCCATTTCGAAGCAATTGATTTTGAATTGTAGACCCATGATCGTGTCTTGGCCAAATTGCACATTCACTTAACTCAAGCCTAGGAGAGAATGCATCGCCAACACAACAAACGATGCCGCAATGTTGCTTCAAGCATATCAACAGCTTTCTCTGGGGCATCAAGTTAACCATAAACTTGGTCTCCCTTTTTAAGGCCTTACCCCATTCTAAAGAAAGTAGGGCAAGTGGCTTATCAGTTACAATTACCCACTGGATCTAGATACCATCCGATTTTCATGCTTTCGTTCTCAAGAAATTCGTGGGTCCTTAACTGCCAACTCAACAAGGTATCCCACCAAAATTTATTCCCACTATTAATGATTCTGCTCCTTTCCCTCAAACAATACTGGGACTTCCGAAAGATTGGTTCCTTCCCTGAAGTGCTTATCCACTAGAAAGGTGCCTCCCCTGCGAATGCTGCTTGCGAGGATGCCCCTTCTATTTAAAAACATTTTCCTAACCTTGTGAACAAGGTTTTTCAGGGTGGAAATAGTGTGATACAAGATAGTGCCACATTATTAAGGTGTGGTTAGTAACTAATCTTTTATTAACCACTTTCGGCTAGACCTTGACAATAGTTTAAACGGTGTCGAGAAGGTTACTATAGCATAGTAACATGATGGGCTTCTTAGCCAGAATCTATAAATAGAAGTGAGGAATATGTAAAGAGGCATTGAATGATTTGTACTTGTAAACCCAGGGAGTTTTCCTGAATTGAATGAAGTTCAGTTGCACTTTTACTTCAATTCTTGTTTGTCTCTCTTGTCACTTTCAAGATAGTTAATAGTAAAAGAACGGCAAAGCAATCTCAAAGGAGGATTTTCCTCTTCTTGGTCTAGTAACTCACTTAGTAGCACAAAGGTTCGTCAATTGACGTCGGTAATGCTGAGATCTCACCGGTGGCCATTGGTTCACATGAAGTCCAGCATGGTCTTAAAGGTGCCGCACCCATTCCATTCTAGCAAAATTTCCATTCCAACCCTCAAAAAACCTAGCCTTCACTACAACTGTAGCATATTATTCCTCTTAAGAAGAGGTCATGTCCCCTACCAACATTCCTTACCTATATTCAAGCTCCCAAACGACTTTCTTACCTTTCTTCCCTCACAAATAAGGCATTTAATGTGATAGCGATTATTTCTCCTATTCCTCTCTCTCCAGAAGAAAGCACAACTTATGAGGGAGAGTTGGAATTTTGCACATCTCCTTCAAAATACTAACAAGCTGTAGAGTTTTATCAATTCCTAATCATTGCTAATTTAAAGTTAGTTTGCCTTTTTATTGTTTCTTTTAGACATCATGTCAACTCCTTATGAGGTTTAGCCATATTTCTATTGTTGGTTTAATAGAACCTTGAAGTATTTAGATTCATTTATTCTTAAAAGAGGATCTTATGTAGCAAAATCCTAAGTGTTTAAGAATCACATATTCCCTCTCACTAGGTAGTTTAGAAATTTGAGCAATCAATCCCACTAGGTAGTGATATGGCTTAGATTACTAGGTTTGCCTCTGTTCTTTTATAATCTTTCATACTTCTAAGGTATAGGAGACATCTTTGGTTGATATTTGACAGTAGATGATTGTACTTTATTTTTGAAAAATTCTATGTTTGCAAGAATATGTGTAGAGATGGATGTTAGGACTTTGCCTGACACAAACCCTAATGACAGTATAACTACGAAACTACTCCCAAGAAAGTGATTAGAATACTAAGACTAAGACTAAGGAACTATTAAGATAAAATAAGGAATTCTTTAATGGTGTTCCTTCTAAAGTCTTAAACTACCTTATATAAGCATATTGAAAATTCTACTTTATCCTTAAGGGTTAACTTAGGCTAGACTAGGCTTTAACAATCCTTACATCATTAAATAACCTTTGTCCTTTAGGATGATGTTTGATGCATGTGATGATGTTTGTTTAAACTCTAGTGGTCGCCTTAGTGGGAGAAGAATCCTTAGTGTGATTCACCTCATAACTCCATTATGTTAGAAAGGAAGGTGACTTTTCCACCTTTTCTAGTAACGACTCATCCATCTTCTTTAGTAGTAGCTCTTTCTTCTCTTCTAACAATGGCTTTAACACCTTTTCTTTTTTTTTGGTGGAAAGGTAAATTGTATTAATACATATTAAAGTACAAAAGCACATGGGCATCCCCCAGTATTACAAAAGTCACCATATCTATGAAAAGATGGAAGTTGGAAGCCTCCAAATCTCACTCAAAATAACATTGCATTGAGAAGATTTTATATTTCTAAACAAAAAAGCTCTCCCTTGTACTATCTTCTTTATTTTCGTTAAGAGAATAGGGATATCCATTGTTTTCCCTTGAAAACGTCTTCTATTTCATTCAGCCCATATACAATAAATACAAGCTAAGAAAGATATCTTGAGAAGTTTGGCAGCTAAATCCTTTCCTTTTATTGTTTTGATCATCCATTATAGTTCTTCATTCCATCCTCCAATGTCACATCGGATTCTATTCTGAGCAAGAATACTTTTCCAAATCATCCTTGTCCATGCACATTAAAAAAAAAGATGAATTCTATTTTCTAAATGAGATTGACAAAAATCACAATATATGTTTACCGAAGGAAGCCATCGTACAATTTCTGTTGCTGTAGAAAGTCTATCCCTACAAACAAGCCATCCAATGAAATTATGTTTGCTAATGCCACTTGTCCAAATTAAATTATACCAATCCACCGTTTCTCTAACTTGCCGAAGATCATTATAAATCTTTTGGCAACAATATGTAGGACTCGAGAGAACAAAGGTAAGTGTAGGCCTTAACTTGAGGAGATGCCGCCAACTCCAAGCCATGGTACCTTTTATGTCCAACTGCATTACTAGGGTTCTTTTACACTTTGTATTGTGAATCCATTTACTCCATAATGAGCTTTTGGGAGATTAATGCGATTCCAAAGCATACGTCCTAAAAGGACTTTATTCCAAATTTTGAGGTTCAGTAAACCTAATCCCCCTTCCTTCTTCGGTGAACAAACAGTTTGCCAAGCTACTTTGTGAGGACGATGCATATCTATATTACCTGCCCATAAAAATTTCCTTATCTTTTTCTCAATCTCATAAATAGTCTGCTTTGGCAACAGGAAGACTTGCATCCAAAATGTGCAAATAGAAATGAAGACAGATTTCGTAAATTGTAATCTTCCTGCATAGCTTAGATGTTTCATTCCCCAACCTTCTATTCTTCCAAATATTTTATCCGTTAGACCTTTACAATCAACTTGAGTTACTCTTTTTGTGATAAAAGGAACTCCAAGATATCTAATAGGGAGTGAACCCTTCGGGAAAGGAGTATGATCAAGTATAAGAAGTTGTTCTTGCTCCGATAACCCAGAAAAGAAAATTTGACATTTACTTAGGTTATACTTTAAGCCTTTAGCACCTTTTCGAATGGTGACTCAATTTTTTTCTAGTGATAGCTCCTCTATCTCTTCTAGCACTAGCTCCACCACCTTTTTGAGTGATGGCTCTTCAATCTCTTTTGGTGGCTAGTCTTCCGTCTTTCCCTTTGTCTTTTCTAGTGATGACTCCTCCATGTCTTTTAGTAATGGCTCCTTTGTCTTTTTTGGTGATGATTGCTCAACCTCTTTTAGTAGTTATTCCTCTGTCTCCTTGAACAATGGCTCCACTACCATTTCAAGTGGTGACTCCTCCATCTTTTTTAGTAGCAACTCCTCTACCTCCTTGGTCGGTGAATTTTAGATACAAGTGAATATGTTGAACAAGTAATATAATAATAAGAAAGTATATCATCCCATAGAGATTGGTGAATACTAGACTAATTAAGTACCAACAATTAACTAATCCTAAAATTTATATAGCAATTCAAAAGATAGTTAATGATGAATTAAAATTCAAAATTGCTAAAACAAAATTTCAAGACTACTTGAAATTGAATCCAAGTAAGAAAAATCAATATGAAAAACATGTTAGAGCATTCAATTTCATCATAACTACTAGATATGAATTTTTATAGTTTATGTCTACAAGAATGATAAATACCAATGTGATGATGAAATTTTCTAATTTATTTACTATCCTATGTCTAGATATAGTAAACCTATTCCATTTATTAATTCACTATATCTCTATATGAATTGAAATAAATAAAGTGCATTAGGATCTATGAACATTCCTGATTTACAATAAATCTTTTGATTATCTTATCACCAAAAGCCACACAAACAACATGGCTTATGTTTATCTATATTTAATTTATGGTTATATATTATAAGAAGCAACTATATATTATTACCTTTCAGTCTCAAACATGCACATCAAATCATTCAAGTGGTGGTCAATCACTTAAAAGCATTACACATAATAATATATAACTCATATAAATAAAATATCTTACAAAGTATAGAAACTTATAAAATTCACTTTATCATGTTTAGGCTACATTGTTGCTTTAACAAAAGAAATTTAGAACATAATGAAATAATAAACTAAAACAATAATAAAAATTAAGCAAAACATCTTAAATGAAAAACAAGAAAGTTGTCACCACATTATCTTCTCTTCAAGAATTCTTTGCAAAATTCCTACAAATCAAACCAAAATTAGGAATTGCATAAAGTAGAGGTAAGTTGTCACGCCTCTTCTTTCTCTCTTTTTTTTTTTTTTTTCTTTTTTCTCTTCTCCTTGGCCTTGGTTCCAGCGGCACCTTTTCTCTCTTTCTTCTCCCTTATTTTTTTTTAATCTTATGTGGCGCTTCCTTTTATGTTTTCTCTCTCATTTTATTGTTTTGTGGTAGCCTTAGATTCTCTCTTGATAATTCACGCCTTTCCCTTCTCCTTTTACTTTTTTGTCCTTTTTGCCTTTTTCCTTTTATTTTACACATTGCTTTCTCTTCTTCTCTTTTTTTTTTTCTTTTTCTTTTATTCCTCACGTGCCTTGCCTCTTTTCTTCATGTCTCCTTTGCTTATCATGCTCTTTTAGGGTTTGCTATGTAAATTACAAAGATTTAAATGAATATATAAAAACTTAAATGTTATCTCACAAAACTTGTATTATTTGTATCCTAAAATAGTCAAAATAACTTTATAAAAATAGAGTTATCAAGATCCCGAAACTTAACATTTTGCTAGCCCTCAAGTAAAAGTAAGAGATAATATATGTTTTACACAAAACATCTTCATGAAATTCTCCTAAAATTGTTCAACATAACAATTTGAAGAAAAATATAACTTTCATCCAAGCACCACAACTATTTCGTAAGATAAGATAAACTCTTAATTATGTTGACTACGTATGTGTGTGTAAGTCCTCATTTTTTCAACTATATGCACTCCAAATAGATCCACATTGGTATACAACTTCTCAAAAGCTTTGACCAAATCTCATAGGTTTGCTTTTCATTTCTCTCTCTACTAATGTAAGCTAATCATCCAACTAAGAATCAATGGGATTTTCATTAGCTTGTAATGTCAGGCTAGGTTGGGGATAAAATGAAAGTCATTTAGGCTTAATTCACTCATGAAAACATTGCTTTCTAGGATCTAATTGAGCTTTTGTCACTTTCTACTTTTTTTTGCTCCTTACAAATGATCTTTCTATCACCACTTCTCTCATTCTTTTCTTTCTAAAAATACTTGATTTCACTTGGATTTTGAGATTTAAAAAAGTCACAATCATGCTTACAACCATAAAGTAAGTAACAGGAGTAGAAATGTAACACTACAATCTTATCTTGCCAATGATATTCAACTACTATGCTTAATAACCAATTTTAGAATATTGAGTGGCTTGAATTTGACAAAGAATGATAAGAGAATTCCATTCTTGGGCAAATGTTGCATTACCTTCATTTTTTCTTCTTCTTTTTTTCTTCATTTTTTTTTTTGGCTTTTGCTTTGCTTTTTTTTTTCTTTTTTCGTTACAGACATTAGATACTATGCCCCATACAATTATTACAATCAATTTCTTCCCATGCTCCATCTTCCTCTCAACTTTTATTCAACTCAAATAGACTTATATCCTAAAAATCAACATGTTTAAGGGCGTGGGATGAAAAAATAATTTGTCAAAGTTTCAAGGGTATATATATGTGGGTGTCAAATAAAAAAAAAAAGATATGAATTAAGGTTCAGCAGGGTGACTGGTGATAAATAAATAGGGTTAGCTTGAAAGGCTTAAATTATCCAAAGATGGCCTAAATCATTTTCTCAATTAGATATAGCCTAGGATTTTACCTTAAGAGAAAATCAAATGAATTCTAAGATTTGGGTGAGATCTAAGATAATTGTATACTTCACTTGAATTTTCTTTAGAGATACACACAATTTCAAAAATGAATGAGTTTTAGTGCTCAATAAGTGGATCAACATAATCAAATCACACTTAACTTACACCACAATTACAGGTTTGAACAAATCTACATCTTCATAAGAATTGCTAAGAATTCATAACAAGGGATTCAATCATGACATAAGAAAATTTTAAAAATTAGATTTAACACAAAATTTCTTTCCCCACCCCAAAACTTGAATGAAGCATTGTCCTCAATGCAAAAAGAAAGAAAGTAAAAATAAAGGTGAAATAGATACGAGAAAACTCCCCAAATTGCAGGTCATATCCACATAGAGCTATGATGAGAATGTGATGACAAAACTCCTAATGAAAAGATAAACAAAAATGCTTGGGTTGCCTCTTAAGAAGTACTTACTTTATAGTTGTTAGCTAAACTATCTACAATGTCGCTATTCAAGGAAGAAGAAGAGCAAATGTAATCTTTTGCATGTTGACTCCCTCAAAGTAGGGCTTCAAACGCTGACCATTCACCTTAAATGTGCCTTGGGTATCATTTGCAACTTCTATTGCTTCATATAGGAATACCTTTGTAACTATGAAAGGACTAGACCATTAAGACTGTAATTTACTTAGAAACAATTTAAGATGAGAGTTATAAAGTAATACTTTTTAGCTAACCTCAAACTCTCTTCTTAATATGTGTTTGTCATGCAATCTTTTTGTCTACTCCTTTTATATTTTGGCATTTTCATAGGCCTCATCTCGTAATTCCTCCACTTCATTCAGTTACAAGAATCTAGTTTCACCTACAGATTGCATGTCAAAGTTCAAAAATTTCAATGCCCAATATGCTTTATGCTCTAATTCTATTGGTAGATGACAAGCCTTCCCAAACAATAGCCTAAAAGGAGATATTCAAATTGGTGTTTTGAATACTGTTCTATAGGCCCAAAGTGCATCATCAAGTTTCATTGACCAATATTTTCTTAAGGCATCATTTTATCACTTATGATTGCCCTAAGAGTGCCAAATTGGATAAAAATATTTTTCTTTATAATTTAATCACAACCTTAGCATCATTTGTTGGCAATGCTACCGCTTCTATCCACTTAGACACATACTCAACAGTCATCAAAATATATATCTTTCCATGAGAAGGTGTAAAGGGTCCTATGAAATCAATACCCCAAACATCAAATAATTCACACACGACAACATTGTTTAAAGGCATCTCATGTTTTCTAGAAATATTTCTAGTTCTTTGACATTGATCACATGTAACTACATATGAATATGTATCTCTAAAAAGTGTGGGCCAATAAAATCTAGACTGTAAAATCTTAGCTACAGTTCTGGTGGCACCAAAGTGACCACCTACCTTTCTAGCATGACAATGGTGAAGGATATTAGCTATCTCTTCTTTTGGAACACATCTCTTTATAACTTGATCTACATATACTTTAAAAAAGAAAGACTCTTCCCAAAAATAATGTTTAATGTCAGAAAAGAATTTTTTCTTTGTTGATATGATATTTTATGAGGAAGAACATTACTTATCAAATAATTTACAAAATCAGCATACTAGGGAATTTTCATGGATTAGAGCATAAAAATATTTCATCACGGAACTTTTCCATAATCGATTGATCTTTTCTTTTCAAATTAGGAATTTTGGACAAATGATTTGCAACTTGATTTTCAGTCCCCTTCTTATCCTTAATCTCTAAATTAAACTCTTGCAATAATAGAATCCACTTGATCAACCTAGGTTTTGATTCTTTTTTTGCAAGTAGATGCTTAAAAGAAAAATGGTTAGAATAAACAATAACTTTAGAGCTAATAAGATAATAACAAAATTTATCAAAAGCCAAAAGTTTTTTTTCTGTTGTTGAATAATTCAATTGTGCACCTGACAAGGTTCGACTAGCATAGTAAATGGTCCAAAAAAATCCATTTTTCCTTTGTCTTAAGACAACTCTTACTGTAGAATCACTTGCATCACACACTAACTTGAAAGGTAAGTCCTATTCTGGTACTGCCATGATTGATGCCTATATTAACTTTTCCTTTAAAGTGTTAAAGGCCTGCAAGCATTCATAAAAAAAGTTAAATTTCACATCTTTAACCAACAAACTTGAAAAAGGTCTAGCAATTTTCGAAAAATCTTTTATGAACCACTTATAGAATCTTACATGCCCGAAAAATCCTTTAACAAGTTTCACTAATGTTGGTGAGGGCAATTTTGCAATGAACTCCACTTTAGCTTGATTAACCTCTAATCATTTTTTGGATATTTTATGCCCGAGCACTATTCTTTCCTATACCATAAAATGACACTTCTTCCAATTCAACACAAGGTTAGTCTCCTCACGCCTTTGTAAGACCTTTGCTAAATTATTTAAACAAATTTCAAATGATGAGCCAAGTACAGAAAATCATCCATGAAAATCTCAATAAAATTTTCAACCATATTAGAAAAAATGACCATCATGCATCTTTGAAAAGTTGCTGGTGAATTACAAAGACCAAAAGGCATTCTTTTAAAAGTAAAGGTACCATAAAGATAAGTGAAAATGGTTTTCTCTTAATCTTTTGGTGCAATGTGAATTTGATTATACCCTGAATATCCATCAAGGAAGCAATAAAATTCATGTCCTACAAGTCTTTCTAACATTTGATCAATAATGGTAAAGGGAAATGATCTTTTCTTGTGGTATCATTTAGTTTTCTATAATTTATACATACACCAACCAATAACTATCCTAGTTAGAATTAATTCATTATTATCATTTCTTTGAATAGTCATACCTCCCTTCTTTTTGCATAACTTGCACAAGACTTACCTAGGGACTATTTGAGAAAGGTTAAATGATCCCTACATCAAGCAATTTGATTACTTTAGCCTTCACCACTTCTTGCATCATTTTGTGCAAATGCCTTTAATGTTAAACAATGGCTTTGTATTTCTCCTTCATCAAAATCTTGTGCATGTAGAGTGAAGAACTAATTCCTTTGATATTAGCTATTTTCCATCCAATTGCTCCTTTATACTCTCTCAACACCTTAAGTAATTTCTCTTCCATTGATTATGTCAAAGAAGAAGATATAATTACTGGCAAAGTAGAAACTTCATCTAAATAAACATATTTCAATTAGGAAGGTAAGGACTTAACTTCAAGAGTTGGAGGCTTATCAATTGATAGCTTAGGCTTTGTCATGTGTTGTCCAAACTCCTCAAACTTTGTTGCCTTCTACTGTGAATATGGTGGATTTGCCTCCATGAGATTTACATACTTTTGTATCTCTTCACTTTCAATTTCCTCATCCTTTGGATGAACTAAGCATGCTTCAAGTGGGTCCTTGAAAACTTTTTCTTAAAAGATCTTATTCACAAACTTATCAATTATCTCAACCTTAAAGTAAGAGCTATCATTACAGGGATGTTTCATTGCAATAAAAACATTAAAAGTGATAGAATCATTTTGAACTCTTAAGATTAACTTCCTTTGTTAGACATCAATCAAAGCTCTTCCTGTTGCAAGAAAAGGTCGACATAAGATAAGTGGTACCTCAAGGTCTTCCTCCATGTAAAGTACTATAAAATCTACAAGAAAGATGAATTTGTCAACTTTCACCAATACATCTTCTATAATGCCCTTTAGATATTTGATTGATCAATTAGCTAATTGTAGGGACACTGTGGTTGGCTTCACTTCACCCAATCTTAATTTCCTAAAAATAGAAAAAGGCATTAGATTAATACTGGCTCCTAAATTACATAATGCCCTATTAAAGTGAAAATCTCCAATAGTACAAGGAATTGTAAAACCCCCTAGATATTTTAATTTTGGAGGCAGTTTGTTTTGTAAAATGGTTAAGCACTCTCCAGTTAGCTTTATAGTTTTATACTCTTTCAACTTCCTTTTGTTTTTCAATATCTCTTAATAAATTTTTCATAACAGGGCATTTGAGCCAATACTTCTGCAAAAGAAATGTTAATATGCAGTTTTTTTAATACATTAAGAAATTTAGAAAACTGCGTATTTATCTTGTGTTGCTGGAGTCTCTGAGGAAATGGAACTGGAGGCACATAAAGCTTAGGATTATTAAGGAATAATGTTATTTTAGTTACTTCCTCAGGCTACATACTAACATCTTCTTCCTTATCCCTGATACTTTCCTTCTCAATGTCATTGTTTCCCATTAATTTTCCATTTCTCAAGATTATTGCCTTTGTATCTTCTATAGGATTCTTCTCCGTTCTACTAGGCAAAGAACCCTGTTATCTTCTTGAGATCATATTAGTCAATTAACCTATTTGCACCTCTAAATTTCTAATTGAAGTTTCTTGGTTTTGCAATCTTGTTTCATTGTTCTCTAACATCTTGAAGACCATTTCCTAAATTAGGCTTCTTTTCTTCCGATTGCCTAAATCTTGGTTATGGCCTCATTGCATTAGAATTACTTCATGAAAAATTTAGGTGGTTATGCCATCCCGGATTGTAAGTGTTGGAGTATGAATTATTATATGACCTACTTGAATTTCCAACAAAATTAACATCTTCACTACTATGAGCAAAGGTATTACCTACTTGACACTTTATGCTTACATGTCCTCCACCACAATGATCACATACTATGTTTTGAATCCTCATGATTAGAGCACTCAAGTTATCTATCTTCTTGTTGAGTTTATCAAACTATGCATATATTGTAGTAAAAGCATCTACTTCATAAACTCCACTTGCTTTCCACATTGGTAGCTTGGCAATAGGCCATTGATAACCATTAGATGTCATTTCTTCCAAAAGGTCATATGCTTATTTTGGTGTCTTTTTGTTCAAAGCCCCTCCTATAGCTGCATCAAGCATAAAATGAAAATTTGTACTAAACCTATTATAGAAAGTTTGTACCTATAACCATATGGGTAGTCTATGATGTGGACATCTTCTCAAAAGCTCCTTGAATCTTTCCCAAGCTTCATACAATAATTCATTGTACATCTACATAAAAGTGGTAATATCATTACGCATTTTGGCAAACTTTGTTGGAGGAAAGAACTTACCAAGAAAGTTTGAGCGAAATCATCCCATGTTGTAATTGATCCTACAAGAAGAGAAGAAAGCCAATTTTTGGCTTTGTCTTTATGAGAAAATGAAAATAGCCTTAACCTAACAAAATCATTTGTCACTCCATTGTGTTTGATCATGTCACAGATTTCTAAGAAAGCCTAAATGTGAGCATTTAGATCATCGTTTAGTAGCCCACTAAATTGCACAAAATTTTGAAGCATTTGGATAAATGCTAGCTTGATTTCAAAGTTGTTCACTTGGATTACAAGCCTTTTGATGCTTGATGTGGCACCCTGAACTATTGATGCACCATAATCTTTTAGAAGTTTGTGTGGATCATCATTGTCTGCCATTCTTCTAGCTTCACTTCTTTGTTCTCTTAGCTATTTTTGTTGCTTTCTGAGTGTGCATTCAATTTCTAGATCAAGATCAACAAGTTATCCTCCTTGGCTATGGGTCTTATACGTTTGTAAACCCTTGAACAATTGTAACTGAAAAAATTCTTTTTTTTTTTTTGTAAATGTTTTTGCAAGGAAGAAAATAAAAAATTAAAAGCAAAATAAAAATAAAATCTAACAAAGAAAATTGACCTTTTTTTATAAATAAAAGTTAGATTAAACTTAAAATTATTTGATATTAATATTAATCAGTAGTAAAACAACCAATCCCCATCAATGATGTCAAAAACTTGTTTGGTGAATTTTAGATGTAAATGAACATATCGAACAAGTAATATAATAATAAAAAAGTATATCATCCCACAAATATTGGTGAATACTAGACTAATTTAGTACTAACAATGAACTAATCATAAAATTTATCTAGCAAATCAAAAGACAGTTGATGATGAATTAAAACTCAAAATTATTAAAACAAAATTTCAAGACTAATTGAAATTAAATCTAAGTAGGAAAAATCAATATGAGAAACATGTTAGAGCATCCGATTTCATTATAACTACTAGATATGAATTTCTATAGTTTATGCCTGCAAAAATGATAATACCTATGTGCTGGTAAAATTTTCTAATTGATTTACTATCCTATGTCTAGATATAATAAACCTACTTCATTTATTAATTCACTATATCTGTATGTTAATTGAAATAAATAAACTGCATTAGGATCTATGAACATTTCTAGTTTACAATAAATCTTACAATCATCTTATCACTAAAAGCCACACAAATAACATGGTTTATGTCTATCCATATTTAATTTATGATTATATATTATAAGAGGCAACTGTATATTGTTACCTCTTAGTCTGAAAGACGTACCTTAAATCATTTAAGTGGTGACCAATTACTTAAAAATATTACACACAATAATATATAACTCACATAAATAAAATATCTTACAAAGCATAAAAACTTATAAAATTCACATCATCATAGTTAGGTTATATCGTTGCTCTAGCAAAAGAAATTTAGAACATAATGAAATAATAAACTAAAACAATAGTAGAAATTAAGCAAAAAATCTTAAATGAAAAACAAAAAAGTTGTCACCACATTGTTTTCTCTTCAAGAATTCTTTGCAAAACTCTTACAAAATTAAACCAAAATTAGGAATTGCATAAAGTAGAGGTAAGCTATTGCGCCTCTCCTTTCTTTCTTTTTTTTTCTTTTTTTTTTCTTCTCTTCTCCTTGGTCTTGGTTTCGGTGTCACCTTTTCTCTCTTTCTTCTCCATTTTTTTTTTCTCTTATGCGGTGCCTCCTTGTTTTGACGTTTTCCCTCTCCTTTTGTTGTTGTGCAGCAGCCTTAGATTCTCTCTTGATAATTCATGCCTTTCCCTTTTCCTTTTACTTTTTTGTCCTTTTTGCCTTTTTCCTTCTCTTTTATACGTTTTCTCTTCTTCTTCTTCTTTTTTCTTTTTCCCTTTTCCCTTTTTCTTTTATTCCTCACATGCCTTGCTTGTTTTCTTCATGTCTCCTTTGCTTATCATGCTCTTTTGGGGTTTGCTGTATAAATAACAAAGATTTAAATAAATGTATAAAAACTTAAATGTTATCTCATAGAACTTGTATTATTTACACATTGTATTATCACTCCTCTAGTGGTGGCTCCTGTGTCTCATTTGGTAATGGCTCTACTACCTTTTCTAGTGGTGATTTCTCTATCTCTTCTTGTAGTGACTCCTTTGCCTTTTATAGCTCCTTTAACACAAGGAGGATTTCTTCTTGGGTTTTACTTAGCATTTTAAATTTTTTAACTTGATTTTGCGCAATGTTTTAAATCCTAAGGAAATAAAATTAGACATGGCCTAGAATATTTCCACCATGCTCTGCATCCTTGCCTTGCTCTCTGCCATAACTTGTGCTCATATCTTGATTCCACTTTTGATTACTAGATCAATGCTTAAGAAGAAACTCAAGTAGTTGAATATCAACTTGAGATTGTTTTGTCATTTCCTTTTTTATTTAACTTACTGATGTGGATCCATGGTTGGTGGTACGCCTTTATGCCTTGGAGTCCCACATCAGGCAACTAAGGGGATATTCTAAGGCTTATAAGGGCATGGGTTCCCTCACCTGCAAGCCGATTTTCTAGGATGAGTTCTCCTGCCCTAAAATGCATTAAGTGGTATCAGAGCCACCCCTTGGGCCTGCTGCAGTTAAGTTGCCTCCAGTTATGGCCAAGGTCTCCTAGGTATGGGTTAGTGATTGAGTTTGGGGGGGGGGGGGGGGGTTAGGGTTTAGGGTTTAGAAAACTAATTAAGTTGAGGTGAGCAAGCAAATTGATGATGAGTTAATAGAGGAACTTTATGATATTTATGATTATTTTAAGATTCAAAATGGAGAGCTCATTTCTAGAGTGAGAACAAATGTAATGACTAGATCTGTCAAAGATCAAGATTTAATCATTGATGTTAGAGTAGAGATTTCTAGCAAGGAAGTGGTGATTTGTAAGACTAGAGCTAAAAGTTTCTTTAACACTACAATTAATGAGCATTTGATTCCAAATAATTAGTTTGAGTAAGAAGACTTGCTCACTTGCTCATTCCCTCCATGAAGAATTGATGACTTTAAAGGTGGCACTTTGAATTCTAATCAAGATTATTTTCTAGAGTTCTTTTTAGGACCAAAAATTTGACTATTGATTTATACTTTGGACACTACGATTGATTATAGCTATTCTAATATGAACTTATCTTTTTCTTTTTCTTCTTTAAGGACATGTAATTGTTGGATTAGGATATACTGTGTTTGACTTTTCATGATTTCAACTAAATAAATGAGATTTTTTTTTTTTAAAAAAAAATTTAGGGGTTGGAAATATTTTTTTTAAGAAAAATATATGGAGGCATGCCGTGTATGGAGCATTTATAAGGTGTCAGGTGCGAACATGCATGGTGAAATCCCGTACAAGATTGGATACTACACGGAAGAAACTGTGCGTTATGGGATGTTGACTATACCGTACAAGGTTTAGGCTTGTAACAAGTAATTTTAAAGACGTGAATGAACGAAACAAAATAACTTTTCGTGTGTCAATCTCTCGTCACGTTCTTCCTCTATTGTTGTCAAAATTCTAACATAAACTAATGAAAATTCTCAATTCGGTTAATTTGTTCCTAAAACAACATGAGAAAGACAATATTCTAAGAAATGATCAAAGCCTCGTAGAACAAAATATATGGAAGCTCGATTTAATCTTTGAACCATCATTGCGTAATAGACTAATATGTACTTTGAACGCCACCAAAAAAGGTAATAAAAAAAAAGAGAGTTCAAGAGGGTACGGTACTTCACATTTTGTTCTATACCTGTTGAACTAAAATGATGCTTGCCCTATTGCTCGCCGCCTTGAACGAAACGCGCACCATTCTTGCCTTTGTTGATTCCAAAAGGACTGCCTAAATGCCTGGCACTATTGCACTAACGTGTTTATTATGCAGAAAAAGACTAGTGATTAATGGGTAGCAAACAACCAATCTTAATTAATTTTCTGTCGTACCAACATCAAAATAGCAAGGTTCTTAGTGAATATTAATGGAAAGCTTGTTGATTGCTTCTCCATGGGCAGAGGACTTAGACAAAGGGACTTATTATCCTTGTACCTATTCATAATTGCTATGAAAGCATTATCAAGTTGTTGTAGACTTCATAGATGTTTAGGGCTTCAATATCATTGGTAATGTTCTAAGGAAGGTATAGTACATTTGAGTTTTATTGATGACGTATTCCATTTTAGCAAAGAGACAATTTTTTTATCCATGCCTTCATGTTTGGTCTCCAAAGGTTTTAACTAAATTAGGATTCAACTTAATCTAAGGAAGAGCAATGCATATATTCACAATGTGGCCCTAGAAGTGTGATATTTCATTATATCATTAGATACACCGTTGAAGAGCTTCCTTCAAAATGCCTAAGGGTCTATTTGTCATTTAATATTTTTTTTGAAGAAGCATTACCCTAAATTTCTAGTGGAAAGGATCCTCGCCAAAATTCAGCTTTGAACTAGCAAATTCTTATCATATGCAAATAGAGTCTAGCTAATCAAAATAGTTTTGTTCTCAATGCAAACATACTAGGCTTCTCTATTCATCATCCCAAGTAAAATATCAAAGAAAATAAACCAAATGATGGAGGATTCCTATGTTTGGGATTAGAATTGAATATGCATAATGCCAAAGTTGCTTGGAATCCAGTGTTTACAAGTAAGTTGAAGGTGACTTAGCTATACAAAAAGTCAAGGGTTCAAGCAAAATTACACATTTGAAATATTTTAACTTCTAAATCTATGTGGTCATCATAGGTGAACTCTTAACTAGATAAAACATGATACATTTGGAGTATAAAGTTGTGGAATAGCTCTTGGACATAGGGGAAGATTTTGAAGGTTAGATCTCCAACTAGCTAGTGAATGAAATAGAAGAGTGATAATTTAAAATCCATACTCTTTGGGATAATTATTGTTAGCATGATTACCTTATTTGCTTTTGGAATTTCAAGGGATGCTAAGAATTTTGCGATAATAAGCAAATAGGAGTTGAAATTGCTTACCAATAGGAGTTGTAGTCTATGCTTATAGATAAATCAATTTCATACTAATGATATTATAGAAGACAAGCTTATTTGGATTGTAGTCGTGGATGAAAAATTTTCAATGAACTCAACTTGGAAAACTATTATTCCCTAAGGGCCTAAAGTTAGTTGATAAAGAATAGCATGGTTTAAGTATGTAATCCCATGACGTTTGATAGTAGTATGTCTGACTATGCAAAATTGACATTCAATACATTTGATAATAGTATAACTCCACTATGTAAAAGATCCTAAAGATAAATGTTGTTGTTTGTGAATGCAATTGATGAATATTGAAACCCCTTTCTTAAAGTATCCATATTGTTGGGTTATGTAACCTAATACAATTTTAATGACAATTTAATTAGTCTAATTTCATGCAACATTCCTGTGGCTTTATAATTGTTTTTATGGCGGACCAAGTTATGCAAAAAAGTCCAAAACATAAACCTGGTCTAGTATATAGTAACTAATGAGCTTACCAATGTGATGTCTAGCACATATTCTATTTGTCCATACTTCTAGTTAGGGGAGGCTATTTAACATTGACTTCTTCATAATTATCTCCAACTTATTATACCTAACATGTTCAAGTCGAACAAGCCATAAATTTGCAGTTTTACTTTTTTTTTGTCTTTTTTATGTAAGCTATTTAAGCAAACATTATGTAGATAGAGTCCACCTTTTTGGCCCACCTTTTTAAGCAAACATTGACTTCGTCCCACATGTCGTAGATAAGCGGCTTATGCTAATTCTTGTTGGCCCGCATTTGGTTGTGGCCTACTGAACTTAAAGAAACTGTGCATTTCGTTTAAGTAACCTTTCGTTGTCTTGCGAGCAAAGCTGTGTTTTTAGAAAGTTCTTCATCTGCCATCTCTCTGCACATCCTCTGATCTGCCCGAGGACAGCACAGGCCTACGCGTAACAGTCCAACGGGTATATTTGAGGTTGGCAACAGTTTATCTCCCATAGGTTCTCTAAACGAAGCTTCT
Organism: Casuarina glauca; assembly: GCA_028551395.1. Lineage (NCBI taxonomy): Eukaryota > Viridiplantae > Streptophyta > Magnoliopsida > Fagales > Casuarinaceae > Casuarina > Casuarina glauca. The sequence continues at coordinate 25,441,642 of CM052352.1, read as the reverse complement.
TGAACTAGAAATTGAAACTGGGAGCATCACTCATTCAAATCTCAGTCTTTTCCATTTTAAGATTCATAGTTCTGTTGTCAGCCTATTTGTGAATCGATTTGAATATCTACTGACTTCGTTTATGCTGCGGATTGGTCCTGACCCGGCCGGTTCTTGAGAATTTTGGACAGCTAATTCCCTACTTGGCGCGGTAGGTACTGATGTGTGGTCAGGAAGAGTGGTTTAGCCAGATATCCATGTGTGGAGTTGTCAACAAGTGTTACGTGTGGCTGTTTGGACTGTGTCAACATCACCTCTCTCTTTTCTTCTCGAGGGGCTCACATGTCGAGTTGAAGTTTTTCTTCATGATCATTGCAGGTGAATACCAGTGACTAAAAACAAAATTCTTGTGGCACGAACTTTTTTGTTCAAACTTTTTCAATAATACGTGCGTACTTAAATCACTCGCATACAGAAGTGAATTGCGTGTGAAACAAGCCAGGTTAAATTTATTTAGCATTTAGTACCGTCCGGATGTTGATGTTCTGACTAATCGTTTCTACAACCACTGAGGCACTGGCACTGTTACGTAGCTGGCAGCGACGCTCTCCATCCAGTCAATCTCGGTGGCGATTTGCTTCTTTTTAAATTAGAGCCATGCTTCTAATAGCCTCAGCATATGGGCCATCTCCTCTGTTTCTCTATAGTACGCCCTTCTCTTTGTTTCTGATGTTCACTTTTATTTTCTGTCTGTATTCTTGTTAAAGCGTCCATGCTCAACTTCTAATTTAGAAGTGTTTCGTTGATAGGTGACTCTTCGACAGAGGAATTAGTTGAAAGAGACAAGTTAGCAAAAAGGTATCTTCAATGGTGTTATGCATGTTATACGCCTCTAATTACAGATTTCTCTTTCCTCCAAGTTTTTGGTGATACTTCAATTCTTTATTTCCAAGTTGGGCTTTTGTAATATTTCTGATCTTGGAGGTCAATAATTTAGACATTTTATCATCGTTGTCTCTGTAATATGCTAGAGTAGATCTCTAGAAGGCCATCTTGTTTCAATAGATGATGTTTGTTCCTCATAGTGTTAAATTTTGATACTGCCGAACCATAAGAATTAGGATCTTGAGAAGTAGAAGCATCAAACCCTAACATTGCGTACCCTTGCATTCTTCAGTGGGCTCTGATCTTTGTATCCTACACCTTAACAATTTGTATTTCATGGCATTTCCGTACGAAAATATTCTCATGAAACACGGTCATTTGTCTTTCTCAGTGCGTAGTCATCTTTTTAGGATCAATAATAACTTCATGGATCTTTATTTCCTTGACACAGGCCCAAGAAATTTCTCTAGCTTCAGCTATGAGCTCAAAGGGAGCGAATCCTTCAGAAGAAAGTGACTCTTCAGACATTGTTCTGAGTTACATAAGCCAGATTCTTATGGATGAAAGCATGGAGAATACGACGTTCGTGTTTCCTGACCATGCACTTGAAGCAGTTGAAAGGTCGTTTTACGGTGTGCTTGGTGAGAAATATCCATCCTTAATCAATCAAAATGTAGATTACCCAGCCAACAACTGCTCCACCTATTGCAATAATTGTGGTTGTGAGAGTGTTCCCAATACTGACAACACTATGGAATCCAGCGGTGTTTCTGGGGTCTTTAAACAGAAATCCTATTGTGCTCAGGCTACATCCGCTGACCAGGAAACTCTCTTCTCCAACTCACCGTCCAGTCTGCCGTCGTTCAGCCCTCCAAACGGCTCTGGCAACACCCTGAATGGCCTGGCGAACCCTCCTATATATACGCCTCTAGTTCCAGGTTCGGTTAGTGAGAGCGAATCGTTTCTGCAACGTATGGCTGTGATAAAGGAAAGCCGTGGATTGCTTCCACATGGCAATCATGGGAATTTAAATCTGGAAAGCAATAGATTAGTCCCCCTTGCGCCCCTAGGAAAAAATGGAGGGGTGGTTACTACAGAGGAGGAAGACACGATGCATCAATCACCTAGTGGACTCATGGAAAGAAAAAACTGCACCGATATTATCAACTTGAGTGTTGAGCGACAAAGGCGGAATAAGCATTTGGCAATATATGATGAAGCACCTAAGCGCTTTCAGATGTTTGATAAAGGATTACTACTTAAGGGCGAAGGCGATGTGTCAGCAATGTGTAGGACGATCCACTGTAGTGGACAGCATGACGTAGCCAGTGGCAAAGCAACCCGCTGGAAGAAACGGGTTAACAATGGGGATTTAGTTGACATAAGGACTCTCCTCATGCACTGCGCAGAAGCAGTAGGAGGTAACGACCTCAAGTGTGCCAATGAACTGCTATGGCGGATAAGGCAGCACTCTTCTCCCTTTGGTGACAGCTCCCAGCGGCTGGCCCATTGCTTTGCCAACGCTCTTCAGGCACGGTTGGCTGGTACTGAAAGTAAGTTCTATGAAGCGCTTGTTGCCAAAAAGGTGTCTTCCATTCATATCTTCAAAGCCTCCAAGTTGTTTATTAAATCATGCCCTTTCATGAGCGTCACGAATTTCTTTGTGAACAAAACAATCATGGAAGTAGCAAAGAAAGCAACAAGGCTCCACATCATCCATTTTGGTGTCCTGTACGGTTCCGTTTGGCCTGAGCTTATCCAGAGTCTCTCAGGAAGACCAGGTGGGCCTCCATCGTTACGCATCACGGGAATAGACCTTCCTCAACCTGGTTTAGAGCCGGCAGCAAGGATCGATGAAACCAGGCGTGGACTAGAAAGTTATTGTGAGAGGTTCAATGTCTCTATCGAATACAATGGCATAGTACAGGAATGGGAAACTATACATTTCGAAGATCTCAAGATTTTCGAGGATGAGATGGTTATTGTTAACTGTTCATACCTGTTTAGATACCTACATGATGACACAGTAGTGTCGAGCAGCCCCAGGGACAGTGTTCTGCACTTGATTAAGATGATTAATCCAGATGTTTTTATTCACGGGATCATTAATGGGTCCTACAGTTCCCCCTTTTTCACTTCCCGGTTCCGAGATGCACTATTCTACTACTCTTCAGTGTTTGATATGTTTGAAGCGAATGTACCCGGTGAAGATCAGGATAGGATAGTGTTCGAGCAAGAGATATATGGAAAACAGGTTTTGAACGTCATCGCTTGCGAAGGGTTTAAGAGAATTGAAAGGCCAGAGACATGTCGGCAGTGGCAGTTCCGGAACCAGAGGGCTGGGTTGAGGCAACTTCCCCTGAACCAGGAGATCCTGAAGAAGGTGAAGGAGCAAGTGAAGTTATGTTACAACAAGGATTTCTTGGCAGACGAAGGGGGCCACTGGCTGCTACTGGGATGGAAGGGGCGAACCCTCTTCGCTCTCTCCTGTTGGAAAACTGCCTGACACAGGAAGTCATGTCGATTCCTAAAGAGGAAAGTTCTTTCTTCTTGCTGGGGCTGCTATTCTGTGGCTTGGAGTTTTCCTTCTATTAATATCTGTGTATAGCATGGCATCTTGTACGTTGCTTCAGCTCAGCCTCGTAGACTTTCAGTTCTTACAAGCTTCGACATTTTCTTCTTTGGTACTGATTCTATTTTCCACTAGAAATGATGTGATTTTGCTGGGATTAAAATAGGTCATTTCTCTACAATGTTTTATATTGTATATCTAATTTCATACTGAACATGGGAGCTAGTACAAGCTTAAAAGTTATTTCTATAATTCAAATACCACCAAGCATCAGGTATGAAACCAAGAGGACAGGAGAGGTTATTTATTCAAAAATTTGTATCAATATAGGTGAAAACTCTTTGATCAAGATTCAACTTCAAGAGTTATTTGCAATATCGTGCCTTCAAATATTTCTAAAAATAGATTCTTATATGAACAATCTGTTGGTATTTATACACCAATCAGTTATCAAATTTATACCTTACGATATTTAGGATTATAATTATTTTACTTGCATCAAATAAGTCTTACAGCAGTTATGCTCCATATGACATTGGAACATATAAATGATCATAAAGGGTAGTATTTACTCATAAAATTTAATTAATCATTTTAGGGTACAGGATATGGTAAACATTATTCTCATACCATGACATACTATTTCAGCAAGGACACAATAGATTTCTTTAATGTTCAAATCACTACTACACTAGTTGTAACTGATTAATGGTGAATTAGTAGGGATTTTAATTGTGAGATTTAAGATTCAACACCCATATGCTTGAATTAAGTGCATATGTTGTAATATCAAAAATAATTTTCTTTAAAAGAAATACATATGAAAACTAAATTATATGAAAAATATTCATTTTCCAGTGGTCCCTGCAAGTTGCCAGTTAGTATGTTGACGACTGCTTTGGCAATGATTTTCTTTTGAGCTATCAGGTTGTCAAAGATAATTATAGGGTGGCGGCTGATTTTGTACGGCTTTTAGGACGTTTCGAACGTTCGGTACCATGAAGACCCTTCTCTCCTACCATCTTTAAGAATGTATCTGAAAGATCAGGTTCCTTTTTTTTTGGATGTAAACGAAAATTAGGGTTTTTTTCATTTTAAACAATATTTTCAAGCATAATTTAGCTAAGACTTTTTATATCTTATTTTTAATACATTCTCTTACAACTAATGTGAGTAAGGAATTTTGTGCTAGCAATATATATTCATTACAAACCCTCTATTAAATATAAACTCTAGTATCAAGATAAAAAAACTCATTTTTACTAAAAAGTTAGTTAAAAAGTAAATGCTTTTTCCTTTTCTATAAAAACAGTTTTCAAAAAGGAATTTAAAAATAATGTGAAATTTTATGCTAAACATTTATAACCAATATGAAAATAAATCTTGTGTCGAGCGATAAATAAAACTCATTAGTATAACGTAATTAGCTTTAAAGTATCAAACTTAGGTTTTTAGACTAGTGGATTGAAAGATTTCAAGATCCTTGTCAAATTTGACATTAATTGACATTTTGAATAGTGGGACAGCGTTCACTTCCTATTGTTAAGATCAGATTAAGACACCATGGTACTTATTTCTTCCTTACCAAAATAATCAAGTAGAATCTTAATATTTTTGATAAATATCCAGTAAAAAATCTTGCAAAACATCTATCTTTGACAACAACTCACTTTCACCCCAAATTTGCTGGTCTTGGCCATGTAACGAGGACTCTTTCACCCCAGTGAATTGTTGTTGTCTTTTACTTTTGTGATAACTATTGCAGATCTAAATCATACTTCCCCCTAGACCATCCTCCTGTGGCAGGCGACTAGATAGCCCATGTCCAGAGCTTTCAAGATTATTAAATAGAAAACCAACGTCGGTGGTAGAAAATTCTCTTTGGCTTGAAGTTTTTAAATTGACGGGCAAGACCCAGATGGGATGAACTCGGTCAGTGATAAGACATGCAAACTCTATCGCCTCACTGTCAGCAAGCATGCCCCTTTTTTTATTGCTGGTGCAGGCCAGCAGCCATCTACTGTATCAAAACCTAATTATTGGATGTTACCTTTCGAATTTCGAGGGTAGGAAAAACAACGTTATTAGTCTTCTATTCTCCAAAAGGGGAACGGCACCCAGGGTCTACGTGAATGGACAGGGACAAAAAGGACTCCAAATCCAGATGTATAGACTCTTGGTGACTAGTTAAATGAAAAAGCAGAAACTCTCTGCAGTTTTCACTCGAGCTTGTCATTATAGTTGTTTAGCCGTTTGTGTGTACCTTTTGTTTGATCACTATTAAAGTAAAAAAAAAAAAAAAAAGAACAGTGGTTAATCTTATACGTGCCACGTCATTGTGCCATGTCTGCTGCGTCATCATCCTATCTTAGCATCAACTGCACACATTGTCAATCCACCTGAGACGAGCTACCACGTTAGCCCTCCAAGACATGATGCTCACTCGTGACTCCCAGCTTCTCTTGCGCGCTGCACAATCGCCTATTGGCAACAACCAATCAACTGGAAATGGAGACGAAATCACTCACGTTAATGTTTGTTTACATACATAAAATGAAAACTTCTTCAAGAATCAGCAACCTTCATTGGAGAATATTAAATATAAATATTATCTCACATCAAAAGTGTGAGAAAAATCTCATCACTTATAAAGCTAATAACCGATTCTTATGCTTATGATATAAGATAATATTTATCTTTAACACTCTCTCTCATATATATGCTAACATAACCATTGTACATAAATAGAAACCCAACTATGAGAGCTAGAAAATTATAAAATAAAGGCTCAAACTTGGCTCTAATACTATATTAGAGTGTAAGGGCTTATTCCAAAACTCATAAGACATTAGATTGAAAATCTCATCATTTATAAGGTCAAAACCTCATTCTTATACTTCTAATATAGGATATTATCCACCTTAAATAGGAAAATTGACCATTATAATAAAAAATTTCCTTATTTATCAACTTGAGATTTTATTGTAATTACTGCTTTTGATTTTATATCCATTGGTATTCCTTGTACATTAATTAGCTTAGGCTTATAAACCCTGATTGATGTGTACATCTTAGATCGTCAAGAAATGCAACAATCTTTTTCAAAGCATATTTATGGTTCTTGAATTTTTCTGGAAAGTTTTTGGTTTTTGAGAAAAAAAATTTCAAATTTTCTCAACACCAACATGTTTATCTTGGTATCAGTTAATCCGCTGGATGAAAGCCCTACTCAACTTCATCATTCAATCACCATGGCCACACTGTCTTCTGCCTCTTGACTCTCATTGAGAAACCCAAAACACCGTTGGAACACTATTTGTTCTTGTCGTCGGGGTGCACCTCGAAGGTCTGAATTATCTTGTCTAGAAGGTGAGAATCATCCCTTACTTATGTGTGAGCTGATTACTCCAATTCCTCAATGGAACTTTCCCATGCCTGGATGAATTTCTCGCCCAAAATGATGCTGATCGAATCACTACCACTAAGAGGATGATTTCTATCGGCATGCCCACCCACAAGCACATCGGGGGAAGACCGAGTGGGGTCAAGGAAACTTGCAGATTGATCACTAAATAGACACAAATATGTGCAAATTCTAACATCACTTTCCAAACCCTGCCTTTGCATAATGGACCATCCGAGACCAAATTGCTATCGAATAGATTTGCAACCAGCCATGTCACTAACATTCCAATGGACCTAGAGGACGTTCTTCCCTATCATGGGTCTAAACAAGTTATAGCTGGCAACGAATTGGGTCTACTCGTAACCCATAAAGGTACATTAAAAAGCACAAATAATATAAATATCTCCAATAATTTGTACTGTACAGAACCTTCATACTGGCTAGAGCCTACCCAAAGGCATGGTTGAAGGGGGGTTATATTGCCTCTTGCAATTGCCTGCATCACAACGACCGTTTGCATTGATGGTGTTATTAACAAATAAATTAGATAATTGGTATCGTAGATAGCAACCATGTACATTCCAAAAAAAAAAAAAAAACCAATTTGCAGGTTGTCCACCCTCATCTTGTAATGTGTCATATAAGCAAAAGTACCCGTCTGCCACACCTCCCAACCAAAACAAAATCACAGGCTTCCTTGGACTTAATCTATATTGACTTATGGGGGCCCATTCCTATAATTTTTTCTTCTGAGAACAAATATTATATTTGTTTCAGTTCAGATTTTCCAAATTTACATTGACTTATGGTCTCTCTTCACACAATCAATTTCTCTCAACCTTCGAAAATTGTCATAAAGTGATAGAAAATCAATTTGATAGAAAAATCAAGACAATGGTATCGTGGAATATGTATCATTTGACTTTTGGCAAACACTCACCAAAGTGGACATCCATGATATATTTCAAGCCCATATGCGCCAATATCGAAGTTGAAGGAAAACATTGATACATTATCAAAATGAGCTTGGCCATGTTACATCATTTGCCCACATCCCTCTACATGTTTTGGATTTTGCTTTTGAGACAACCACACACACTATTGATAGGCTTTCCATTGAGGTGCTTGATATTATTTCACCATAGAAAAGTTTTTCCAAATTTTCTCAACATTTACACTAGTATCTGTCCCTAAGATTTAATAAGTATATGTCTTTTCTAATTTATTTTCTCAGACAAATATACCTATCCAAGAAAAGAAAAGCAGGATGTGAGTCTCTGTTACGTGCACAAATTTGGTACACGCAACTGGGGCCGAAAGGGTACCATTTGAACGGGCATTTGCATTATTTGGATGGTTCTTTGGATGTTTTGGAGCCTTGAACTCCATCTTTACCGCAAACATAAGAACAGAGACATTTTAGGGGTTTTGGGTTAACTTTCTTGCCTACTTTCCATTTCATTCGGTGGCCTCTAGAGCCTTTAAATAGTCATTTTGCGGACAACCAGGGAGTGACGTGCCATATCAAACACGTCTGAGGCTACATGGCCCTAGATCAGCTTTTAACACACCCCAGTAAGGTGCTTTGCAGGTTTAGTGAAACCTGCACGTAAGTCTCTGCTTTGAATTGTTCTCCCATCAGTTCAAATGGCTGCCACTGTCAGTTACGACCACTTCTTTGAAGTGAAGGATCAGTAGAATGAAAGTTTTGCATAGGATGGTATAATTCTTGGGTAATATTTAAACGTAAAAAGATCTCTTAATTGATAAGTTAATTTTTTGTTTAAGTTTTAAATTTTTTAATATAGTAACATATCTCAGTTTGATCTCCTTTGATTTATTTAATTTGAAACTTTTAAAATATGTTCAATATGTAAGAAATCATTTATTTCATTTCACTCAATCTTAAGCAATTTATTTTCGATGTGCTCAAGAATATTAAGGACGAAGGTTTCAAATGAAAACAATATGATTCTTAGATAATGTTTGAATATATATATATCCTCTAACTCATTAGCTAATTTTTAGATTAAATTTTGAGCTTTTTAATAAAGGAACTTATGTGGGTGTTCAAATTTTTTTTTTTTTTTTTTTTTTTTTTTTTTTGGTGAAAGGTCAAATTATATATCACCCGTAAAAAAATTTACAAGATTGTTCGATTACAAGATATCATCATCTAAGCTCAAATATTGCACTTGGCAAATTCCAAAGCTCTTGTAAAAATTTATTACAATTTGTAAGCTTGACTCCTCTAGTAGTTGAAATCTTCCCTCTCACATCCTTCTTGATTTTAGCAATAATGGTTGAGTTTTCTAGACTTGTATTGCTGAATCTTCTTCTATTCCTTTCACTCCAAATGTGATACAATACGGCATTGAAAGACATACTAAGTAAAGTTGCTGCGAAGCTCTTCCTCTTAACAGTCTTGATCATCCAACATATTTTAGCTCTCCAGTGTTCAATTCTTCGAGTTAGTCCATTCATGCCTAACAAAACCTTCCAGATGTAGTTTGTGAACCTGCACTTAAAAAACAAATGTTCTTGTGATTCGTCTTCTTGTTGTTGAGATACAATTATTTTCTCGGTTATTTCCGAATGAACAAGTTGCTCCTTAACATTATAAAACATTTGGGTACCCGTGCTAGCCTGCTCATCATATTATGGTCAGCAGCAAAAGTTACCGACAATTTTTGACGTTCTACTGAACAGTAAGATTCTTGCCCTCATACAGGAAAAGACTGCAGGATATGTGATAAATGAGGTAAAATTACTAATGTAGAAGGATAGAAAGTCTAGTAAATAGAACAAGTTCATAGATGTGTGGTAAAAATGGATTACGTCTAGTCTTTTTCGGGATGTATTTTCATTTCTTCTCCTTTTAATTTAATATCTGATTAAAATGATCTCCGATTTCCTTTTAGTGTTTTTTTCTTGTCCTCGTTTGTTACCTGTAAAGGTAGAACAAGCATATCTTTCAATCACAAAGAAGAGAACATAGTAATTGATCGATCCCTCTACCAATTCTGAATGATAACGTGAACAACGGGGGATAATAATATAAAATAAAATAAAAAGGGGGAAACTGAGATGACGTTAACATTATCATAGAAAAGCAAAGATCTTAATGGGATCATTGAGGAAAGTTTTTCTGATGGCGATTGTTTCTTGTCTCTACTCTCCAGCTGTGCGGAGGAAGCATTCAATCTGGACTTGGGTAAGGCTTCTCGTAAAAGCTCGGTGGTGAGTCATATCTAATTAATATTATTACCGAACCCATGGGGCATGAGGTCGATGACTGGAGTCAACTTCACTCCGCTAAACCTTTGTCCTAATGTCTGAAGAACATAAAAATAATCTTAGGAGTCCTCAGCACAGACCTCCCACTATAGAAGACAAAATAATAGCAAATTTGCGACATATTAAGGTTACATGTGGTTGAAATAATGCAACTTATCATAAAAGATTTTATGGCATAGAATTAAAGAGACCTTTTCAAATTGAGATCTATTCTTACTTTAGTTCTTTTTAGGTCTACTCATTATTACAAAGAAATTTATAAAGACCTATGACCAATTAATGAAGAGGTAGATTAATATAATTTAATTTAATTTGAATTGGTGGTATCAATAAACATAATTTCATTATATGATCATTTTGTTAAGATAAACTTTTTATAGTAAAAGAAGTTATACAATGGCTCTATTCAGTTAATTTATATTATGATCTTTGTTAATCTCAAATAAAAAAATAGTCATTTCCTTTTTGAATGTACATGTACAATGATGATTTGGAAGACTATTTTTGCTCAAAATGACTCTCTAACAAATCTTATCTCTTTCTGCCGCCCCCCCCACCACCACTTGCCACTACCTTCAACTCATTTGGGTGGCATGCCACCAAAGAAATCTGAGCCACCTTTGTAAGTAATGTCTCATATACCAATGACTTCTAACAAATCTTAAGGAAACCAAAAGTTGCATACTTCCTTTTAAATATCAACAAGTTGTAGAATTTCACAAATTCACACTTATAAGAAACTCTAGATTAGGTTGTTCCTCTGTGAAATCCTTTAGACATCATATCAACTATTTTTAGGGTTTAAGTCATCTTACCATAGCTAGATTAATCAATCCTTAAAGTATTCAGATTCTTTTTTTTTTTTTTCTTTTTAGAGGAGGATCTCACCACAACTTGGTCATGTGAATCATACGTTTTTGAAAACCATTATTTTCTCCTTTACAAATGGTTGAGGGTGCTAAACAAGAGCAATCAATCCAAATACACAATGATTTGGCTTTGATTACCAGGTTTGTGTTTACCATTTTACAATCCTTCAACTTTATGTGGAATAGGTAATAGGCTTGGTCATTTTTTAAAGGTAGATGATCACACTTTGCTGATAGAAAATTTCATGCTTGCAAGAATATGTGTAAAGATAGATATTTCTAATCCTTTGCCTACCAAGATTCACCTTAATGCTTTCAAGGAAGGTGGGAAGAGACAACAAATCATTTATGAGATAAATATTAGTTTTGGAAATTATTGCCACATATAAGGACATGACAAGTCCATATGTAAAAAGGAATTGGACAAGTATGAAAAATCCAAAGCCTAGCATTTAGGTGATGGGAAAGGAAGACAAATTCATGTAGCTATGGAATCCAAGGTGTAGAAAATAAAAGAAAATACAAAAGAGTTAGAAGTAATGGTAACATCTACATAGGAAGTTAATCCACTGTGTCTAATGATAAGGTTATTGTTTCCTCCAACCTAAAGCAAATTGATGATGATGTTATATATGGATGAAGATGGAGATGAAGTAATTTTTGATAAATCTTATCATGTTGTTTGGGTAGAAGAAATAGAAGTAACGAAAAATATGAAGAATACAATCCATTAAAAGGAAATGCAATCGGAAATTGTTCTGATCATAGTCCATCAAATGAAATTAAGTTGAAAAATGATTTTGAGAAACTTGAAGTAGACCTAAAATGTTCTAGTGTACAAGCAATAGAGAAAGAAAGGCACCAAATGAAGCTATTGAGGATGCCAATGTAAGATCTAAGGCAAAGTCTAACTTCAAACTCTAGACACACAATGTGGTATTTCTTGCACAAGATGTTTCCAATAGCATCTCATAGATAGGAAAAATTCCAATTGGCAGAAGATAAAAGCAAAATAATTGAGGATCAAAAAGAAACTTGGACACTTGAACATTGACTTGAGATTATTTTGCCCTTTCCATTTATATTTAACTTGCCAAGAGTTCTCATGAGACAACATACTAAGTTGAGAGAAAAGATGGACTTAGAGCTTCAATCTATAGGGGTAGAAGAGAAAAAATTCTTGGCTAACAAGACAAAAAGGCAAAAAGACAAAAGAGCAAAAAGAAAACTATTAAAGAAAAGGAAATGCTAGAAACGTTGAGAAGGATAAATGAAGTGAGGATTGCCTTATTAAGAAGATTTAAGATGTCTCTAACCACCTTGAGGTGATGAATGAATGCCTTTGACTTGAAGTGAGAAGAAAAATGATAGCTAACATCATTAAGGATGACAATTTTCATGTTTCAACTAGAGTGGAGCCCCTTAATGACGAAACAATAACCCAAAAGACTATAAGTCAGTGCTTCATCAACATTAAATTCATTGAGTCCTTGATTCCAAAGCATGACTATGATCAATCATTATCATATTTCTTAGGTGATACACTTGATTTCAATTCGGATTATTCTTCATTGTCTTCTCTCAGATAAGAAACTAATTGTAGAGCTAAATGTATTTGATCCTTTCTTAAGAACTTTTCTTTTCTTTTCTCTTGGTTGAGGGCATGTAATGTTAGGTTTGGGTTAGACTTATACCATGCCTTTAGTCTCAACAAGATATGATTTTTTAGCTTAGTCTTTATTAATAAAATATATCAGGATGATAAAAAGTAAAAAAGAAAGGAAGGAATCTAACATCATATTGGAAGATGATCAAAACAACTAAAAGAAAGGACTTGGCTGAAAAACTTCTTAAAATATATTTTTTAGCAAGTATTTATTATATATAAGTTGAATGCAATAGAAGACAATTCTAGAATAAAATAATTGAGATCCTCAATAAGAAAAATTGTACAAAGGATGGTTTTTTTATTTGTTTTGAAATATAAAATTCTCATAGGAAATATTATTTTTAGTGAGATCTAAAGGATTCTAACCTCATTTTTTTTTTTTTATAGTTTCATAATTCTTGTAACATTGGATATGCCCTTATGCTTTTACACACTAGTGTTTATTAATACAAACTTATATTTTTACTCAAAAAAAGAAAAAAAATCATATCAAGTTAATATATTAGAGACCAACCACAATCATGTTGCATCATATAAAATTATTGAGGATCTCATTGGCAAAATGAGGCTCAAACCTCACTAACTCAAAAAGTTGCGCAGCGGTTCTGCGCTGATGAAAATGTTTGAATCAAGAACATCATAAATATCGATTTATAGAGTTTTTCTTTTTCCTTTTTATAGGTAACAGGATGGAAATTTTGGTATCTTAAACCTAAGACCTCTTTTGTTCTAAATTATGTTGATTTCAACTGAACCAAAATCTTCTTGACTTGTTGATAGAGTTTTTAAATATTTCTTCAATAGAAAGTGGGTATCAAAGTGAAAGGTTCCTAAAGAGCACTGATTCTCCAATTATTTGTTCTCGGATTGACGAAACGAATAATTCCAGCGGGCTTTGTGTCGGCTGATGTATGTATAGCAACGGTAGAGAGATACATCTTTCTGTGATTGACATATTGGTTACGAGCATGAGGGTTCTACAGCAGGTGGTGATGGTGATGGCAGGTAGCCTCATTCTAGAAACCTTCTTGAGGTATTCAGAGTCAACATGTACAAAGGAGATCAATTCTACGTGAAGTGAATCTGGTCCATTGCAGGAGCAATTTCAGACATGGGGACAGTCTGTCTCTACAAACAATATAATTGATTGAACCAATCTTTTATTAGCTAATGATAAGGTTTTCAAGTTGCAGGTATCGTTGACTGGTAGGGCGCCGCCCACTACACCGAAAAGCAACACATTTATGATCTTTTTCCTGTGGTTGACGGTTTCAGACAAACAATCCATCTTCCAAATCAGTACTCCATCGAAGGTTTAAGTCAGGCCAAGAGGCTATTTGTTATTTTCTTTATCCTGATTAAAGAGTGCGTTTTATATGTTCAAACCTCTTCATTTTCCTTTTCAATTTTTCTAATTCAAATTACCTTATTTCCAGTTCAAGCGCAAGTGGGTGACCCTTACTTTCATCCCAAACAACAGGAGTTTTCCGATTCAACGACTGCCTTATGGAACTGATGCGTAAGATCCGGAAGAATATATTTCAAAGAAAGAAAAGAAGAAGAGAAGTTAACCTAAAAGACAATGACGAAAGTGGTAAGAGTCAGCTAGCCATATCATTGACCCAAAACCCATTTTTTAGCTTGCTGGACTATATAGGTGAACCACCTGTAATAACAATCATGCATTTTAATTCTCCTCAGCTCGGTCAACATCAAGACTCATCAACCAGTCAGCAACGTGCATCTTACCAATTTCTCAAACACTCCACGCAAGCTGTCACTCCCTAATCTGCGTGCTCACACTACTCAATTTGCTGGTACACCTCACCTTTCCGCAGGTAATAAATATAGACCTTAACAAAAGCATTGTTTGCCCGCCTAACCATCTCTGCACACTATTTTTGACTAACTCATTCTATAAATAGATAGGATACATGTTTTACTCTTTTAAGTTTTTCATGCTATACAAACTCACATTTAGTGTCCTTCACTTTCGAGTTGTTATGAGAGCCGCCACACCCATGCTAAAAAAACTTCTCCTTTAAATCTCTCTTCGTTGAGAAAACCACCAACTATTTCCAGCCTCCTAAATGTTTTGGAATTTTGTCATCCTAAAAACTCATAAAGAGCAATCACTTGCCCTCGGTTTCCCTAGTGAAGTCACTCATTTGGACTCAAAAAGTATATAGTTTCTATTGAAGATGCTTATCCCACATGTTGAAATATGTGAACCTAGTCTTACATTAGATAATGATATACCTCCTATTGCCTATGAGTTTTAGGATAGGTCTTCTTGCTTTAATAGTTCCATTACTACAAAAACAACAATTCCCTCTAAAGTCATCATTGTGGAAGGAATGGAGCAGAGGAACCTAAACTTTGAGTCCTAGGTTCGAATTGATAGCTTAGTGAACCCATAGGTCATTAATACATTGCTTGAAGAGGCTTTAGGACATGTATTTGAATTGGAGACTTCTACAAAATTTTGGGAAGCTTTGGTTAAGCCATTTGCACAAAAATCCAAGGCTAGGGAGTTTGACCTTCCCTTCCCCATCCACCACCTCCAAAAAGGGACCAAGTCACTAGTTGTGTAGCTTATGAATTTCAGGGCCTGCTCAATCACTTAAGCTCGATAGGTTGACCTCTCAATGACTTTCCAAAGACATTCTATCTCTTCAAGGGCCTAGGATGTGAATATGAGACCTTCTACATAGTGATGTGCAAGACCTCGGTTCCCTTTTGCATTTGACGTTTTCTCCTAGCTACAAACATATGAAATCCGGCTAAATTGGTGTATAACCTCAAAGAATATGAACACTACCTTTACTGCACAATGAAACATAGAGAGAATAGGAATGGCAGTCGTGGACGTGGAACGTCTGCCACATTTACTTCTTAAGGAAAGGTATCTCTCCCTCACCTATATCAAGTGAGATCAGGAGTAAATGTAGCAACAATGAAGCTTAATTACCTCACCAGCTCCAAACTAGAACACTGAATAGACGACTAACCGCAACCCAATGACATGTCCAAGTTTCTCTAAGAGGGATCACACAACCTTATAATGCTTTTGAAGGTTTGATCATAGCTATCAATCTATGAAAGTCCCAAAGGCCCTCATCGCACTACAAATTTTAGACCTAACAAAAGATGAATGGATCCCCAATACATACACTACATCACACATGGTCACCTTAGAGAGTAAGCTTCATATCACTCACCTCCCTATTATAGCACTAATAGCATTTAGGTTGGCGACAAGGAACATGTTCCCATAACATATTAAGACTACTTCCTTACAAAAATAACTTCTCCCTTTGAAGCCCATTAAGCTTGCCCCAAATGTGAAAAAGAATCTCTTATTAATCTCAAAGCTTGCCACTTACTATCCATACTTCCGTTAAGTTTTAAAAAAAGGTACTCCCTTGTTAAGAAGTTAGAGAGCAAGGAAATCCTGCTAAAAGGGTTTAGAAAAGGTGATTTGTATATACTACCTTTCAGTTGAAATCAAGTCTATTATTCTCACCAACAACAGGAGATTGATAATGACATGTGGCATCACTGGTTGGGCCATCCCCATTTAGTTATTTTGAAGACATTACTTGGACAATGTCGATCATGGTGGAAAGGGACAATGAAAACGTTTGTTCAAGTTGCCGAATATGTAGAAGTCATCGGTTACCTTTTGTTTCTTATCAAAGCAAGTCAATAATTCCACTTGCAGGGTGCATAGTAACGTTTGAGGTCCCTCATCTATTCCTTCGTGTCAAGACTTTTGGTTTTATGTAATCTTTGTCGAGGATTGCACGTGATTCATATGTTTTTACCCTATATAAAAATCATAATAGTAATAAGGCCTATGATAGATTCTTATTAGATTTAAAAGTATGCTCCTTTACAAATCCTATATCTATTAATGGTTAAGAGTTAGTAGTAAAGAACTCTTTGAATATAAGGTCTCTCACGGAATACTACAACAAATTTGTTGCCCATATGCCTTCCAACAAACTAGCTTAGCAAAATGTAAGGGCCACCATATTGTTATGTTAGGAAGGGCCATGATGACTCAAACTAGCACCCCTCAAAATGGTTTTCTTATAAATCACATGCCTTCTCTTGTGCTAGATAACAAGCCTCCCTTTAAGATGCTTTACGATAAGGCACCTAATTGTTTTTTCTTGTGCACCTTTGGTAGCAAGTGCTACTTTTCTCTTAAAGATAAACTGCATGAAAACTTCCCCTCATTTCTTTGCATGCATTTTTATGGGGTACAACACAAGGCACAAAGGCTATTAATGCTTTCATCTTCAAACTGACAAGATATGTGTATCTTAACTAGTTATTTTCAACAACAATGTGTTTCCATTTGCACCTTTAAGAATTAAAGTTACACCTTATGTGAACACCTCATCAACTCCACACCAACCACTAAGGATATAGTTAGTCGAACCCCCTAACTTGCTAATCCATCCCATCTCACCTCACTTGTTGGCCCACATCAATCCTCAAACCATCTAATCACTACTCCTTTGTCCATTCTCATTGACCCAATCTCAAACTACATTAAGCCAACTTTTAACTTGACACCACTTAGCTCACTACATGAGACCATGATCTACAACCCAATGCTAGATTGGACTAGTGGGACCCATCAATACCTAGAAGAGCACCTTTTGACCAAGTTAACAAATATAATCTACTTTTCATCCTTAAATACAAGTTGTCCTTCATCCTTAAGCTCGCTTGCTTCTTTAACTCCCACAGCCAACTCTCCCTTACAAGCCTTTACATGAGCAAGACAAACCAAATTCCTTTGATTAAAATTAGGATAGACCTAATGGTAACTAAAAGTTACTTTAGAACTGAAAGCCTAATCCAAGATACACCCATCATGTTATGCAATTTGTTTTACAAGTTCTTGTCTTGGTCACCTTTACTTTGAATCACCTTGATTGGCATTTGGCCATGGAAGCTAAGATGTCAACACTCTAACAAAATCAAAGTTGGACCTTGGTCCCCCATCACACTTTGATGAATATTCAAACTAAAGCTAAACTTAGATAGGTCTTTGGATTAGCTTAAGGTAAGATTAGTTACCAAAGGCTCTCATGAAGAGCCTAACTAGATTTCTTGGGAACTTTCAATTTGTTGTTTGGCCAATAAAAATTCAATTGATTATCATTGTTGTTGCTATTTGATTTTGGTCTTTACATTTGTATAATATTAGTTTAGTCTCAACAATATTACAATGTTTACATCTTGTGGTTTCATTAGTGGATTAGTTTTTATTGAATACCTAAACCAAATCTAAACTTTGACAAGTCTTTGGATCAGCTTAAAGTAAGATTAGTTGCCAAAGGCTTCTAGTAGAAGCCTTAGCTAGATTTTTTGGAACTTCCAATTTGTTGTTTGGCCAATAAAAATTCAATTAGTTCTCACCACTGTTGCTATTTGACAGTGGTTTATGCATTTATGTAACATTAGTTTGGTCTCAACAATATTGTAATATTTACACCTATTGGTCTCATTCTAAAATGGGAAATAAATGATGGAAGGTAGAGTACTCAAATTTGATAGGATAGATTCTAGTATTATACATATCTACAACTACAGTGGATCAAGTGAGATTAGTTTCATCATAAAATGGTGCATCTTTTGTTCCTAAACATTGGCACATATCAATTCCCATCTGCACTAAACATATTAGAGCTCAACTTAGGCACCCATAAAGTATACCTAACAATTTTTTCACCTTTCAATGTTTGGATCGTTATGTTTCCTTTCCTTACAACCTCAATGAAGTCACCATTCCCTAGCTTTACTCTCATCTTAGTTGGCCTATCTAGATAGGAATAGATTTGTTCTTCTTACATCACATGACTAGTATAACCACTATCTAAATATCACATATTAGCATCATTGGAAATACCAATGCAAGAGGCATAGAAAAAAAATAAGTTCGAATTAGTTTCCTTCTAAAAGGTTTGATTATTGGGATTCTCTCAATCTAAAACTCTTTTCAAGTTGTCCAAACTTAGAACAATGTTTGCATTAAAGCTTATCTCTCATCAAGCAAAATTTCTCAAGATTGGTTTTCTTACACATCTCGCAAGGAGGGTAGCATCCTTTGTTGTTTGGTTTTGACTCTAGTTCTTTTCGATGTTCATCAAAGTTTTATTCTAGTAAGAGCTTGACTCAATGGGAACTAGCTCATTATTCTTAGTGGTTCTTCTCTCAAAAGCCTCAAGAGAACCCATTAACTCACTAACTAGCATTGTAGTAAAATTAACCAAAGATATGACAATAGAATAAAATTTCTCAATTAGAATTATGAGGATTTTTTCAACAACTCTCCTATTAGGCATTTTCTAACTTAGGGACCGAATTTGATTGACTATAGCATTGATTCTACAATAATAGTTGATGACAATTTAATTTTCTTCATCTTAAGCAACTCAAGATCTTTTTCAAGAGTTTGTTTACATACATAGTGTACCTTAAGGATGCCAAGGAGCTCGTTCTTCAACAACACCTAGGCCTCATGCATTGTAGTTGCATGAGCAATCCTTTCAAATGTGTCCTCTACCATTGATAGCTAAGGAACCATCAAACTTAACTCATGGTCTTGGTCCCTTCTATGTCTTTCTCTTTCAAAAGGAGACAACTACTTATTTGTTACTCTAGGAAAACTCTTGTCAACCAGGTCTCAAACTCCCCAAACTTTAAAGTAAGTAGTCCATATGGATAAACCAATAGAGATAGTTTTTCTATTAAATATTGCTAGGGAAAGATGGGAATTCAAAAATAGTTGACTAGAAAGGAAGATGATGATGATAACAAAGTGAGTGAGGAAGCCATGTTACTGGAAACCTTGAATATATGTTGGTCAAGCTATAGCGAAATTACCTCTCTAATACCTGATGAGTTCCTTTGTAGGGCTAGTGTGTGAAAATCAAGGATTTTAAGATTAAAATAGAGGAGCTAAGAAAATTTTTATTAATAGTATATCTATTGTGATATGTGGATGTTGTAGGCCTTCATGTGTGCGTGCCTGTGGGGTTTTTTTTTTTCTTTTCTTTTAAATGTTCTTTTCTTGTATGCTGAACAGCCTATTCTTTATTTTTTGTGCTCTACTTAAGTTTAAAGATGAACTTATTTTGTTTGTTAATGGTGAATAGATTTTCAAGCCTGCGACCGTTCCACAGTTTCCTTGCATTTCATCCTTCACGCTTTCTTGTTTGCTCTTGTTCCGCAGTTAGTTGTACTCAATTGACCATTTTTCAAATTACTCTTGCAATTCTAACATGTCATCGGAGTGGGATTGCACTGAGAAATCATTTAGTTCTTACATCTTGTGATTTTACTACTAAAGCAGTCTATTTTTTGGCTTTCCAAAAGTGTTGCTTGAGAGTTTGTTTCTACTTTATTTGAAGTTTTTGGTCGCTGGAAATTAGTATTTGAGATAAGGATTTTTGTTCTTTCAACTTAACTTCAACTCCCCATATGACTTTCGATTTATTTTTTGCCAGAAAAGCCTGATCTCATCGAAAAATTGGCTAGAGTATTTTCGGAATACTATTCACCTAAGTTTGCCAAAAGGAAAATCCAAAATATTTCTCTTGTTGGACCATTTTGTAAAGAAAATATATAGTCTATAGATTTGTTGTGACTTGATCTTTTGGTTCATATATTAGTTTGGCCGGGAGTGCTATACAACTGCAAAAAAGGTCGGAAAGCTATCAATGGAATAAATGGGTTTGTTTTGACCTGATTTCGAGCTGTTGACCCAACACAACAGTTTATCAATATCCAAGATTCAACCCAGTCCAGTAGTGGCCCAATCAGGTCTTATCCACCTCGCTAAGCTACGATTTCGATTCAGTTTCTGTGCCCAACTTAGTAGGGGCGTAGTTACGCACGCCTTGTTCCACTCAATACTGTTCACGCGTGAGGTGCACATGCAAAATAGTGTTTTGGTAGAATTTTTGGGCAATTGTTTGTGATATTTTGAGGGGTATTTTGGGAGAATATTTGATAGAATTTTTGCGCAAAATTAGAAGGGTATTGACCAATTTTTTTGGCAATTTTTATAGAAAGATTTATTATGAGGCAATTTTAGAAAATGTTGTCCATACTTGATAATGTTAGTGCAACATGCTCTAGTTTACATTTTGTAGTTGAGCAGCACATTGCACAACCTTGCTAGCTATTCCCAACATGGACAATAGTACGTTCACTTGTTTGGTTCAACCAACGCACATCAACTTATGGGACAATAGGCTTAATCTAATGGCAACCTTTTGCTAGGTTTGTGATGCAACCCATGGGTCCACAACCAGGAGTCTTAAGCCATTAACTTTAGATCAACTTAAGACAATGTTATTTGTGCTCATATAGTGCCCCATCATGTGGTCCTCGAAACTTTACTTGTATGTCATATGCAATTTAAATTCTTTATATTCATATCATGCCCAATCACTAGCCATAACATTGCCTAGTCAAATACAAGTCCTTGCCGCACATATTGGCAAAGCCAAATTGACCCCTTTTTTTGGGATATAACAGTTGTTTTGTCTATGCCTCTTCAAATATAATCTTTTATCTATAACAAAAAAAAAAAAAAATTAGCCTCACTATGTAATTGCGTTATTTTTTTTTCAATAGCTTTTACATCTTTCATGATCACACGATTAGGCAAGTGATTGCACTAGGTAAAACTGTATGAGGATTGTAGTTTGTTGAATTGCCACATTGTATCAATCGTACTTCATTGTTTGTTCATTCACTTTTATGTAGTTTGCATGTGAATAATTTTCATAAAGATACTTTTAGTACCACCCATATTTTGTTGTAAGTGCTTAAATTTTATTGCATAACTAACAAACAAACACACTTTTTTTTCCGCAACATTGCCCTTCTAATAGTCTCCATCATGGTTTGGTTTAATTGTCAATGGTGCAATGGTATAATGATTGCAAGAATGATAATTGTCATTCATATTTTGGCAAGAACCTTGAAACTTTTCAAATAGAGTTTTTGAACCTAAATGATAATATTATAACTAGATAATTTTACCTTTTATTTATTAATATATAATACTTGACATTTTACCAAAAAAAAAAATATATCATTCAAATTTCAACAACCCTAGATCTTGATAAATGTTGAAGTTCAAAATGCTAATTCACCTAAACGATATTGAAAATTTTGGTAATTTCATTTGTAGGATGATCCTTGGGAATTAGGCAGCACAAACTCATCAATGTTGTACATATAGAGACAGCCTACTTTGTGGACGACAGTACTAGTGAGGGACAAAGCTCCCAGCTATAAACCACATCCTTGCACAACAAACATTCCCTTAAAAGAAGCAACAATACTTAATCTATTTGATGTGGGAAACATATTTCCACTTATTAGGTAGGTCAATTGGAAAATTGATCAATTTGGGGTTTGAATTCTTTAGATGGTTCTAGCCACCAAAGTCTTCACTAATCATGAAATATTCAGTTTCCTCTTGCAAGTCATGATTATCACCGTTTTACACTAGCCAATACCTAAGCCAAGTCCTCAAATTTTCTTGCATAACGAACAAACATGTTTTCCTTTCCTGCAACATTGCCTTTCTGATAGTCTTATTCATGGTTTGGTTGAATTATCAGTGATTGAATGTCATGATGATCGCAAGAATGATAAATTTCATTCAAATTTAAGCAGCCTATATTTTGATAAATGCTAAAGTTCAAAATGATGATTCACCTGAAAGAAATAGAAAACTCTAGTAATTTCAATTGTACAAGATCCCTAGAAATGAGGCAAAACCAAACTTTTCAATGTTATACATATAGAGATAGCCTACTTTGTGGACGACACTAGTGGTAAGGGACAAGGCTGCCTAGTACAAACCTTTCTCTTGTGCAACGAACATTTCCTTTAAAGAAGCACAATCCTTAATCTATGCTAAGAGTTTGCATTTGGAGTTTGTTTTTCTTTCTTTTTTTAAAATTTATATTTTTTATTACAAGATGCACACACCTAAGGGAGGAAGGGAGTGTCGAGCCCCTGACTTGAGGGACATGTAGGTCATGGGTGCTTGGACTTTTGCTAGTAGGCCAAGGCATGTCCAAAAAATGGATTTGTAACCTCAAGAAAAGGATTCGCACAATGCAGTATAGGATGTAAGCATGATTTGCTGAACCACTCTAAATAAATTGTGCCTCTCTTACCTTTGTTCTTAGTTTTTAGCTTGTTGCTCTACGATTGTTAACATGCTCTGATACCAGTTTGTTGGGACAAGATATCATTAACTATTATTTCTTAAGATTAGCTCAAACACCCCCCTATGAACATTTATTTCGGAAGGATACTATGGCTTGTCGTCAATAGGTGTTTCAATTATATTGGTTTTTATCTCTCTATGTTAGAAAACCAATTTTCAATATAAACTTGTTTGTTTGTAAGGAGAATGCACGTATATGTTTTTAAAATGACTTCCAGCGGGATTTTAACAATGCCAGACATTCCACATTTTTCTTAAGATTTTCATCGAAGCCAGCATAAGTTGTAAGTTTTGTTATGAGGATGGCAGTTTTCCTTTCATATGCAAGATACCACCTAATTTTGTTAAAGCTCATTTTTTGTTATAAACTAGTTTATAAGGAGGGACATTTTATTTTAAAGATTATCAAGCAAATTTTCAGTAATATAAATCATGTTAAAATTTTTCTTTTAACACATATGAGTGAAAAGCTATCTCAATCATGGTTAACAAACGATTCACTTAAGACGTGGTTGAAGCATTAATAGTGGAGATTATATGTAACTGCTTCTTTCCGCAATAGTACAGTTTATGTACGAAGTCACAAGGATGATTCTGGTTTTACAATTTGTAGAGAAAGCTGAATGGGAAGAACTGGATTGTATTTCATCATTCGTTACGGTAAACAAACTAAATGGACTTGAAGTCAAAGTGAAAACATGATTTTATCCCATTTTTCAAAGTATATGAATTTTACTTCTCAATGAGAAATTTGTAGGTTGAAAATATGGAGACATGTCGTGCATGAAGCATTTATCATGTGTTTGGTGCATGACATGAATGGAGAAATTCGGTACAAGAATGGATGCTAAATTTTCAAATTTGGATGTTGACTAAATCGTGCAAGATTTAGGCTTGTACAAAAATGGATGCTAAATTCAATCTCTGATCATGTTCTTTCTCTAATTCATGACAAAATTCTCAATTCAATTAATTTGTTCTTGTTTTTGCTAGAAGCTATGGAATAATTTGAGAAATTTACAAGAATGAATATGCATCCTTATAAATGTCAAATTTTTCTCTCTAGAATACCTAAAGTAGAGAAAGCTTTAATATTGGACTATATTTCATTCCAAGATGGTTAGCTTCTCATAAAGTACCCAGGAATGTCCGTGATCTCTAAAAGACTCACTAACTTAGATTGCAAAATGCTGAGGAAGTGCTAAGGAAAATTGAAGACTAGGAGACAAATCATTTATCATGTGTTGGTGCATGACATGAATGGAGAAATTCCATAAAAGAATGGATGCTAATTTCCACTTTTGGATGTTGACTAAATCGTGCAAGATTTAGGTTTGTACAAGAATGGATGCTAAATTCAATTTCTCATCATGTTCTTTCTCTAATTTATGACAAAATTCTCAACTTAGTTAATTTATACTTGTGTTTGCTAGAAGCTATGGAAGAATTTAAGGGATTTACAAGATTAAAGATGCATCCTCATAAATGTCAAATATTTCTCTCTAGAAAACCAAAAGTAGGGAAAGCTTTGATGTTGGACTATATTCCATTCCAAGATGACTAGCTTCTCATAAAGTACCTAGGAATGTCCTTGATCTCTAAAAGATGCACTAACCTAGATTGCAAAATGCTAAGTGAGAAAGTGCTAAGGAAAATTAAAGGCTAGAAGACAAAGCATATCAACTATGGGGAAAGGCTACAACTTAAAAATACTATCTTCTTTCCTATGCAAACATACTAACCATAAATTTTTCTTTGACCTAAATAGACTATATACGAATCGAAAATAGGATTAGGTTATTCTTGTAGGTAGGTACATCAATTGGGGGGTGTATAACAAGAGTGACTTGAAAAGAAATTTGTTACTCAAAAGTTTAAAACTTTTGGAAGATTTTATTTGATAGACATACACACATGGAATAAGACAATAGTTAATGAACTTATTTGGTCTCCAATGAATAACCATTTAGGTTCTCTATAGGCTAGACAGATGATCGTAGAAAGATATAGAGGAAGCAATATGTTAGAAGTGGAAATGTGGGGATATCTAGCTTGAAGCTAGAGAAACATCTTATAGATTAGAAATGAACTCCCACAACTAGCCACAAGTTCAAAGTATAGCATTGCTAAAAGTTGTTTAAAGTTGAAGGAAAATAAAGAAGAACTTAAGTGCACAAGACTAATATCGAAAGGAATGATACTAAGTATAAATTTATTTGTGGGATTATTATGAAAGATAGACTTACCATTGCAAACAAAGTAACTACATGGAACAACTCAATGGATAACCATGCAAGTTCAATAAATACATATGGAGTGCAATCCTAGCTAAGAGTGGACTTTTACAATGGATTTAACAGTGGAGGGAAAAAGTCAACTAGAAGATCAAAGCTATGAAAAGTAAAAGCTTTGCAGCCACATTGCTAAGTGTCTTTTAAAGCTACAATCTATCATATCTAGAATTCATAAAACATAAGAAGATTTAGAAATCAAAGTCTTGAGAGTACAATCATTGTTACCAAGATCAAAAAAAAATGTGAGGGGTAATATCTCATAAAATAGGAGAGTAAACCTATAAATTATAACAAATATTTGCAGGAGCATTGAAATTTTTTAAAGGTTATTTTTTAGCCTAGGTGATAAATGTTTTGTTTTGAACTATTTGTAATATCATTTCATGGTATATATAAATACATAACAATTTACCAACAAAAAAAAAAAAAGAGACATATCACTTTAAGAGATGAACAAAATCTCATAGAACAAAATATCTATAAGTTCAATTTAATCTTTGGGCTATCATTGAGCAATAGACTAATATGCACTTTGAATACAACCAAAAAGAAAAAAAGAGTTCGATAGTGTACGGAACCTCACATTTTGCGCTATGGTTTATGAACTAAAATGATACTTGCCCCTCTCCTAGCAGGTTTTGGTGAAACGTGAACCACTATCGTTTTGATTAATACCTGAAGGACTGCCTTAACTGCCTGGTAGTACTGAACTTCCGAGTTTGTTATGTAGAAAGGAAATGTTAATTTATTCTCCGTCATTGTTAGTTGCTATTTGTCGAGCTATTATGTCAATTCCATTTTGTAAAAATCAATTTGTTAAAAGGAGAATAGATAAAATTATAAGGAATATAACAGAAACTATGTAGACAATGTGGAACATAAAATTGGATTTCATCACGTTTCCTCTTCCTAATGTGAAAAAAAAAATTAACACTTTGCATGAGAATCTACTGATCCATGAGTGAAGGGGTAATTAAGTTGAAATCTAGACTCTGATATATGTTAGAAAGCATATTTTCTCCCTCTTACTAGCTTACAAGGGAGCAAAATGCTTTCTCATATAAACAGGTTAGTAGATTAACAACATAAAATACATTGAATTTCAACAATAATTTATCAATGGCAGAACCTGTCTTAGCTCTATATTGGGAGCTTTCTCGTTTCCAAGAAGAACAATAACACCAATGATGATAATAAGGTACAATAACACCAATGATGATAATAAGATACTCACACATCATCTTGGTTCCACAAGATAATGGTTAGAGGCTTATATTGCCATAGTATGACGTACTGTTCCTTAAATGGAGTAATTACTTTTGGCATATACGTACTCTCATATTTTTTTTTTTAATAACCTATGCACCTTTAAGGTGTCTAAACTAGAATCTCTTGACCCTAAGCTCATCACTAAGCTAGACACTTGTCAATCATATAATTGCTTTAATTAAATAAAGGAAGAGACAAATCTGCAAATCCTTTTATATTGAAGAGGTTGTTAATCGAAGTAACCCTCCTTGTTGTAAAAAATGTGGGAGGAAATTTCCAACAAGTTTTCGAGTTATTAGTGATAAAACCACATTACCCATTTTCGTGTATGCTTTTCCATGAGCTGAACGTTTTTGTTGGGTTCTCTTCAACCGTTTTGACATTACTGATGTGAAACCATTGAATTCTACGCTCTGGACTTTTGGATGGCCGTAAGGAAAAATGGTAACGGGTACTCAGCCCTTGGGTTGAAGCATCTTTGAATTATTAAGGCAGCCGCCCACCTGTCTCCCCAAATGAGTTTAAAAATAATTTGCGTGTCCACAAAATTCAAAGATTTTGGCTTCGCATCTAGCTGGCCCTTGGATGCTTGAGGGGTTCCACACAAAGTTTTGATATTAGAATGAGACTAGTGTTGAAAGCAGTTAATTTATGGTTTAAATTTTATTTTGGTATTTTTTAAATAAAAGATATACTTATTTTCTCATAAGTTAACTTTAAAGAAGATATGAAGTTTGTAATATTACATTAGAACATAAATTTAAATACAATTATGTATTTAAAACAATGTATGTCAAATATTGCCGAAACGTTTTTTATAGACTAATTTCTTTTCTAAACAAAGAAACTTGTTCAACTGTGAGCACGCCTGAAGGTGAAAGAATTCAGTTTCAAGACAAGACATGAGGCTTGTCCACGAGACGCCAGCCGGCAGTGTCAGATGAGGACAGCAGTTTCTTGCGTTTGATTGTATTACACGACAATCTATCCGGACGACCTTTGAATACCAGGTGACCAAGATGTTTGCAAATAGAAGATTTATACTTCTCACAGATTGACAATGAGGGTTGAGTACATGCATATGTTTATTGGCCTTAGATTTGTCATGAGGTCAATATTATGTATGAAAACCTTCTAGACATGGATGATGAACGTTTCTTGGGGGGCCTGTCAAATCTTACTCCTCACGTGTACACTCACGAGTAAAACAAATTGTTTTAAGTATCGACATGGCCTTGGACCTCCGATGATCAGGTCAATTTTTTGAAAGAGTACTTTTAGGGAGATCATAGTAGAATAATTTATATTAACTTTTCATTTTGATAATATTTTTTTAATATGAGATATAAGTTTTGTTCATTCATATGTTTATATAAATAGTCTTTTCTTCATATATAAGTTCATTGCTAATGATTATGCTCTTCAATATTTAAAATTCTTGTCTCTCATGCAATGTCCTATGTTATTATTGTCGCAAAGTTAACTTTTTTTTTTTTAAATTGACTTTTAAGAACAAATATCAACTCTTCCTATTAAGAGGATTTTGTAGCAAGTTGTAATCAATGTAGAACTAGGAGATGAAATTGCGTGCTTCACGAAGAACAGATAAGAGGCCTTGCATCTAAACAACGAGGTCCAATATCATGGAAAAAATTAATTTCTTTCTAAATACCAGCTCGTAAGAAAATAATTAACTATTGTCATGTAAAGGATGACACCAAAGAATTGCAACTAATAGAAAATATCTATCAACAGGCTACTTAGCAAAGTAGTTTGCTATTGGTTGTCCAAGACTTAAGTCCTAGGTTAACACTCCATACCCTTAGATCCTCTTATATATATATATATATATATATATATAATTTTCTAATAATTGACAAAAGATCAATTTATCATAATTATGCACACAAGTCATCAGCTTCGTGTGCCATAGATGACAATTAAAATCCTCATGAGAGTTTATTATAAAGGTGTTGGGAGATTAACTATTTGCCAGATGTAAAACTAATCGTGCTGCATAAGCTATTTATGTGAAAAAAAATTTCAATGAACTTTTTCAAAAGCACGTGTGTACACAAATTATTCCCATACCAAAATCAACTGCGTGTGAAACAAGCCCGGTAAACATTTTTTACCGATCTGAGATTCATCCTGTTGATGTTCTGACATAACGTTTCCGCAGCCAGCGGGGCACCGGTACTGTTCTGTACAGCTGAAAGCGACGTTCTTTCCAGTCAAATTTGGCGGCGGATTCCTTCCTTTTAAATGAGATCAATGCTTCTGATAGCCTCAGCGAACCGGCCATATCCTCAGGTTAATCTAGAGTATGGTGTTCTCTTTTTTCTGATGTTCACTTTTACTTTCTGTTGGTATTCATGTTAAAAGCTCAGCTTCTTATTCGAAGATGTTTCCTGAAAAGAGATTTGAGAGAGAGGAAATAGTATCGAAGAGACAAGTTAGCAAAAAGAAAGTGTTCAATGATGTTATACGCCTCTAGTTACAGATTTCTCTTTTCTCCAAGTTTTATAATGCGGTACTTCAATTCTTCATTTCCGAGTTGAGCTTTTATAATATTTCTGGTCTTGAAGGTCTATGATTTAGAGATTTTTTTCCCGTTTTCTCTGTAATATATTAGTGTAGATTTCCTAGAGGGCCATGTTGTTTCAATACATAAGAGTTCTTCCTCAAAGTTTTAATTTGAGACTGCCAATCCTTGGCTGTTAGGATTTTTGAGAAGTAGAAGCTTCCTTACGGCAATGAATAACATTACGTATCTTAGCATTCTGCCGTTGGTTTTCCATGCTATGGAAAGCATATGAATTTAACACACTGTGCATAGTCAGCCTCTTAGGATCGATAATAACTTCACGGATCTTTATTTCCTTGACACAGGTCCAAGAAATTTCTTCACCTTCAGATATGAGTTACGCAAGCCATTCGTTAGAAGAAAGGGGCTCTCCAGATGTTGTTCTGAGTTACATAAGCCAGATTCTTATGGATGAAAGCATGGAGAGTGCAACCCTCATGTTTCCTGACCAAACGCTCGAAGCTGCTGAAAGATCCCTTCAGGATGTACTTGGTGGGAAGCATCCATCCTTGATCAATCAAGCCCCGTCTCTTCAAAATGTAGACAGCCCAGACAACAACTGCACTAGTCTTTGCAGTTGTCACGATTGTAAGAGCATTCCCAATGCTAACAACGCTATTGAATCCAGCTTGGTCTCTTATCTTCCTAAACAGAAATCCTGTTGTATTCAAGGTCCGCAGGCTGATCAGTACACTTCCCCCCCCAAGTTACGGTCCAATATGCCGTTCTTCAGCCATCCAAACGGCTCTGGCAACACTGTGGATAGGCTGGCGGACCCTCCTATATATACGCCTCTGGTTCCAGGCTCGGTTGGTGATAGCCAAAGGTTTCTGCAACGTATGGGAGTGAGGAAGTTTGGATATAGAAATCATGGGAATTTAAATCTCGAGAGCAGTAGATTAATCCCCCTTGAGCCCAAGGAAAAACATCTACTGGTGTTTGCTGCAGTGGGACAAGGAAAGACGTATCAATCAAGTAGCGGATTGGTGGAAAGAAAAAACTTCACCAATATTGTCAACTTGAGTGCCGAGCCCCAAAGGCGAAATGAACATTTGGCAGTATATGATGAAGTACCTGAGCCCTCGGAGGTGTCTAATGAAGGATTACTATTTAACAGGGAAGACGATGCGTCCGCAATGCGTAGGATGTTCCCTTGGCCTGGACAGCATGACGGAGCCAGTGGCAAAGCAACCCGCAGGAAGAAACGGGTTAACGATGGGGATTTAATTGACATCAGGACTCTCCTCATGCACTGCGCAGAAGTAGTGGAAGCTAACGATCTCAAGAGTGCCAATGAACTGCTATGGCAGATAAGGCAGCACTCTTCTCCCTTTGGTGACGGCTCCCAGCGACTGGCCCATTGCTTTGCCAACGCCCTTCGGGCACGCTTGGCTGGAACTGAAAGTGATTTCTACGAAGCGCTTGTTGCAAAAAAGGTGTCATCCAGTGATATCTTCAAAGCTTTCAGATTATTTTTTACAGCGTGCCCTTTCATGAGGATCACAAATTTCTTTGTTACCCAAACGATCATGGAAGTAGCAAAGAAAGCTACTAGGCTTCACATCATCCATTTTGGTGTCCTGTATAGTTCCCTATGGCCTGAGCTTATCCAGACTCTCTTAGGAAGGCCAGGTGGGCCTCCTTCTCTACGGATCACTGGAATAGACCTTCCCCAACCTGGTTTAGAGCCGGCAGCAAGGATCGATGAAACGAGGCGTCGGCTAGCAAGTTATTGTGAGAGATTCAATGTCTCTGTCGAGTACAATGGCATAGCACAGAAATGGGAAACTATCCAACTGAAAGACCTCAAGATTTTGGAAGATGAGATGGTTATTGTTAACTGTTCATACCTGTTTAGATACCTATATGATGACACATTAGTGTCGAGCAGCCCCAGGGACCGTGTTTTGCAGTTGATTAAGAAGATAAATCCAAATGTTTTCATTCACGGGATCATTAATGGGTCCTACAATTCCCCCTTTTTCACTTCCCGGTTTCG
Source organism: Casuarina glauca (assembly GCA_028551395.1). Lineage (NCBI taxonomy): Eukaryota > Viridiplantae > Streptophyta > Magnoliopsida > Fagales > Casuarinaceae > Casuarina > Casuarina glauca. Next base: position 25,410,537 of record CM052352.1, on the reverse strand, counting down.
AGAGGCACTGTACTACTACTCTGCCGTGTTTGATATGTTTGAAGCGAATGTACCCCGAGAAGATCAGGACAGGATGATGCTCGAGCAAGAGATATATGGAAAACAGGCTTTGAACGTCATCGCTTGCGAAGGGTTTAAGAGAATCGAAAGGCCAGAGACATATCGGCAGTGGCAGTTTCGGAACCAGAGGGCTGGGTTGAGGCAACTTCCCCTGAACCAGGAGATCCTGAAGAAGGTGAAGGAGCAAGTGAACTTATGTTACAACAAGGATTTCTTGGCAGATGAAGCCAACCAGTGGCTGCTACAGGGATGGAAGGGGCGAATTCTCTTCGCTCTCTCCTGTTGGAAAACTGCCTGAAAAGGACGCCGATTCCTAACAAGGAAACTTCTTTTTCTTTCTTTTTACTGGGGCTGCTATTCTATGGCTTCGATTTTTGCTTCCCTTAATCTGTGTGTATGGCGTGGGATCTTGTCCGTCGCTTCCGCTCACTCTCGTAGACTTTCAGCTCTAATAAGGTTTGACAATTTTTTTTGTACCGAGTCTACTTTCTACTAGAAATTTTGTGCTTTTGCTGCGATTAAAATACAACGTCATTTTCCATAATAATTTATATAGCAATCTAATTTCATAGTAAATATGGTAAGAAGCTATTTCTATAATTCAAAGATCACTAAGTATCAAGTATAGAACCAAGAGGTCAGAAGAGGTGATTTATCCAAAAACTCGTACCAATAGGTAAAAACGCTTTGATCAAGATTCAACTTCAAGAGTTATTTGCAGTATCATGCCTTGAAAGATTTCTAAAAATAAAATCATAGATGAACAATCCGTTAGTATGTATACACCAATCAGTTAGTAATTTATACCATGCAATATTTTGGGTTATAATTATTATGCTTGCATCAAATAAGGCGCTCATAAAGAGGTACATACTAGATCTACATCAATTATGCATTAAATGACAGTGGAACATATAAATGATAAATAAAAATAGCGTGTATTTGAATAGTTATAATATTTACTAATCAATTTTACGTTGAATAAGTATATTAAATTTGATGCCTACCTAAACCGTAGATTTTTGAACGACTTTGGATGAATTATTGATAAGCCCAGCCGCAGCCATAGTTTTAGTGCCCCTCTGCGTCATCTCATCTGATTTCAGTTCCTTCATGCTACTTGTCATGTAAGCTTCTGTTGCTTCTCGGGAAGAAACCGTTGGATCTCTGAGGTTCTTTAAATTCAAACCTTTCCTTTCCTTTTTCTTTCTTCACTTGCTTAGTCGTATATGTGGGATTTGGTTTGGGTAGTTCAATATTCAATTAGTTTGTGATTTGACTTCTTCGTTGCAACTACGAATCCTATGGATCCTACGTTTGCCGGGTTGTGGTCGAAGACCACACTGCTTCAACCACTTCGAATCAATACTCAGATCTTTTAAACGATTACAAATTGAATGTGCCCCCCGGTACCTTAATTTACATGAAGTTCATGGCTTTCACCCGACCTGGGTGGCACTGATTTTGTCGCATGTCTCTTGTTGTGTTGTAAATATTATTAGAAATGTTGCTGGTTTGGGTTCCTACGTGGGCTGTGACGTATGGGCATATGTGTCCAAAGACCATGTTTTGTAATAGTAAGGGTAAAAAAGTAATAGCCTTGATGTTTTGTAAAAAGGAGATCCCGGTCAGGAAATCCCCATACTAGTTTTATACAAAAAGCTAATGCTTTGTGTTTGGTGTTGTGTCCCCTTGAAGATGTAAAGGTGTTGTTTTCCTTTGATGTAGGTGTGTTGTTTCCACTCTCTTATGCAATTTAATTATTATTTTATTAGTATTGTGTAGTAGAAAAATAACTAGAAAGAAGAAAAGTAGTAAGCCTGATCATGAAGCAAATTGGCCATTATAATTCCAACGTACAAATTCTGTGAGGTATAGAGTTTGTTGGATCCTATAGCAACCTAAGAGGGGGGGTGAATTAGGTTTCTCTTGTAATTATCACTTCTATTTCTGTGTCCAGTTACTTTTTATGCAATCAAATATAGCATTCAAATATCTAATGCTTAATTAGCAAGCTAATCAAACATAAAGAAGATAAGACACAAATTTACACGATGGTTCGGCCCTTCTCACCTACTTCCACCCTCTTCTCCGTTAACACAACCGGTTGAAGTCTATTTTACTACAAAGTTAGGAGAAACTTTCTCCTACACTTTTCAACTCCTCCTTAAGGAGTCAAACAATCCTTACACCGAAGATTACAATACAATTGTTTACAAATTTTGAACTAAGCTTCTGTAAGATATGCAATACAAGTTCAAAAGCTTCAAACAACTGTTAGAGGCTCAATATAGAGTAATATGAACAAAAGCCCTAAATTCGTTCAAACCCTAGCAGAGTTTACTTACAGAAAATCAACTTCAATAATAGAGTATAATGAAGCACAAATTGATTCTCTAATCAGCAAGTAATAAGCTTAGAAGTTAGTCACCCAATGAAGATCAAAATCGTGGGTTTGGATGAGCTAGAATGAGTAGTATGAGATGCTTCACAGATTACTTTCTTTGCTTCAGATTTTCAAACCTATTGCAATGGTGAAGACAAACTTGCTTAAATACCTTCAGAACAACTAACCTCCCACTTCAAAAAGTCGTTCTGACACTTCTGAGCACCATCAAATCTTCTTCCCGTTGGAGTTCCTTATTTCCCTCTTCTCTGTCCATTTTCAAGCTTATGAGAGACAGAATGTTTGGGAAGAGGTTCTGCCTTTGTTTATTTCAAAACCCCATCCAAAATGGCACAGTTTTGGTCTCAACTTAAAGTTCTGTAATTCGGGTTCTGTGGAGCAAGTTTCAAGTCTCACTCAAATCTTCTTCAATTCTCTCCAATTTTGAATCAATTCTTTATGGGTCCTTCACAGATTGATAAAGCATCATTTTCCTTACAAAAAACCTTTGAAATCGTCTTCAGAAATCTTCTAATCTGCTTCCAATTTCACTTTTGAGTAGTTAGGGTAAGAACTCGATGAGCTTTTCCATTTCTTCAAATTGATGCTCTCTCAACAATGAGTCTTTGATTTTTCTTCACAGAAATATTCTGCTCTTCATTAGCTTTCTAACGAGCTATCTTGCACCTTTATCGGAGGTGAAATGGGCAGTCAAATCTACCGGCGAAGTCACATCTACAAGCGGATTGCGGGTCGGGCTGATGAACCAGCGAGCTGAGTTGCGGGTCACTTAAACTCTCGCGACCAAGCAAGCGAGCGGTCGAGTGGGCGAACGGATCACGCGTCTGGATTGGGTTGCGTTTCCACGGGTTTGACTCGCGGGCTGGAACGTGCCTCTGGGCTGGGTCACGTTTGCACGAGTCTAGGCTTCATCCACACGGGCTCTACACAGCTTTTGGTTTCTCATTTTTCAACCCAATTCCTGCAAATTAATCCATATTATTTTGCTTATAAAATCCTACAAATAATCAAATAATAATTATAATATTTCCATATTATAATTCACATTTTTCTCATCATCAAAATGTTTATATATTCTAATATTATTAAAATATATTCCAACAGAGTTATTTGTGACAATTTGATATTAGAGCCAACCCCACGTCCCGGGTTCAAACCACAAAGAGGGTTACTTGCAAAAAGGGCTACAAAAAAGGGTTGCCTGGCAGAAAATGTCATAAGCCGAAGGGGAGCCTAAATGCATGGGGCCAAAGTGAAGCTATCTAGTGGAGCCGCCATAGAGTGGGTTGCTAGGGTGTTAGCTGTAAAATGTGGTGGTTTGTCACCGGCTTATAAAAATATAGCAAAATATTGGTCGTGGTAAAATGAACATTATGTCCTTAATCCTCTCAAAGATCTACCACAAGCCTAATCCAATGCATGTGGAATCCAATGCACATATGATTAGTTAGAAGGGTCTTAGCCATTTTAACTAATTATATGCTCAATCAAATAGTCCAAACTTATCACAATCCTTTAAGGTTTACTATGGTCTACACTAACAAACACCATACTAGCAATCAATGGCAATATTGTCTTATTATACTAGACCAACATTGTTTACATCAACATACCATCATAGGAGAATTAGTTAATGTTCATTGATATATGCTCACAAAATGAGCTAACACAAATATCTAGAAGCTCAATTTAATCTTTAGGCCATCATCAAACAATAGATTAATAAACACTTTGAATACAACCAAAAAAATAGAAGAAGAAGAAGAAAATGAGAAAGAAAGATACAGAGTTCAAAATTGTAGGGAGCCTTGTTAGAATATAATCATCTCAAATGAAACTATATGCCAGAATCTAACATCAATCATAAATTGAAAATGGGTTATATATATAAAAATAAAACGAGAATAGCTTACCTGATAACAGATGCATTTTTAGTATAATCTTGACTAAGATCTTACCCTCTATTACTCAATTGTGCTAGTCAATGAGAACTAGGAAATCCACAATGGAATTAGTTTTAGAAATGCCTAATGGTAGAGAGAAAATAGCGAAAGGGTGTCTACTTAACGAATGGATGTAAGTATTATGAATAAGTTTTATATTGGTCCAACGACAGTTTCTCATTGTTAATATGATCTTATAAAGCTTCAAAACCCTCAAATCATAGCAATAACTATGCCAATTAAAGACACAGCACCAACCATAGTCACAAGGGCTATCCACTCTAATAACATGGATTTAATATGATAGTGTGGCAAACAAACAACACTAGGTAAATAACCTTATGTGTTACATTTCTTGTCAGTCCCAGTTCTCCCAAAAATCAACATATATAATCATCGACAAACAATCATTAGAGAACTATATTAAGATTCTAATAAACCAATATGTCTTATTTATAATACTCAAGTATAAATTTAAGTGCTACAAGACATCAAAATATGGCCTATCAATAAATGCCTTAGCCAAATGCTTAAGGTTGCACCTCCCTAAAGTCTTTAATATCTATCTCATACAAATATTCTCACGCTCTATGAAATCAACATATAACAGGCAATATGAGTAAAACAAAGTTTACTACATAGCAAAATATCATAGATACTGCATTACAAATACAGTAGGAAAAACACAACAATAGCTCCCACTAAACAAAAGCATCCAAAGATGCTACTAAACCCATGTTTACAACATGTTTGTCAAACACTATAGGAGTAAGTCCTTTAGTGAGTAGGTCAGCTAACATAACATCTGTCGCCAATAAGCTCTACTGTAATATTACCATTTTTAACTTACTCTTTAATAGTCAAATACTTTATCTCAATGTGCTTGGCCCCTTTAATACTCTTATTATTATTAATAAATAACACTGTTGGACTATTGTCACAATATAATGGAATCGGCCTATCAATAAAATTAAGTGAGACCAACTGTCTTATAAGATTCTTCATCCAGACAGCTTGTATGGATGCTCCATAACAAGCTATAAACTCTACATGCATAGTGGAAGACATGATCATATTCTGTTTAGAACTTCTCCATGAAACTGCACCACTAACCATCATGAAAACATAACTAGATGTAAACTTCAAATCATCAGAACAGCCTGGGAAATCTGAATTGAATAACCCATTAACTGTAAGTTGTCTACATGTTTGTATGTAAGCATATAATCTCTTGTCCTTTTCAAGTACCTTATAACCTTTTTAGCAGCAACCCAATGATCATGACCTGGGTTTGACTGATATCTACCAAGAGGTCCTATAGAAAAGGCAATATCAAGTCTTGTACAAACCTGTACATACATAAAGCTGCCAACTGCAGAAGCATATAGTACATTTTTCATAAATTCTTTCTCAGCATCATTCTTAGGACATTGCATCAAGTGTAACTTTTCACCCTTAAGAACAGGGACAGTACCAGGTTTGCAATCTTGCGTATTAAATCTAGCTAACACACAATCTATATATGTCCTCTAAAAAAGACCCAAAATACGGTGTGAACGATCTCTAAATATCTCAATGCCTAGGATAAAAGATGTTTCACCAAGGTCCTTCATATTAAACTCTGAAGACAAAAGTCTTTTAGTCTCTTGAAGTAACGTCATATTTTTGCATGCAAGTAAGATATCATCCACATAAAGGATTAAGAAAATTGGCGTACTCCCACTGACCTTAGTATATATGCAACGATCAATAAGGTTTTCAACAAAACCACAACATGTAATGAAAGTATCAAACTTCAAATACCATTATCTAAAAGCATATTTAAGACCATAAATTGACTTCTTAAGTCTACAAACAAGTTTATCAGAATTACCTTTTGCAAAACCCTCTGGCTAAAGCATATAGACCTTTTCATCAAGATCCCCATTTAGAAAAGCTATCTTGACATCCATCTAGAGTAATTTCATGTCAAAATGCACTACTAAAGCCATTATCACCCTAAAAGAATCCTTACATAAAACTAGTGAGAATATCTTATTATAATCAATTCTATTTCTTTGAGTGAATCCCTTGGTGACTAGTCTAACCTTAAACTTTTCATCTCTCCTTTGGAATTTTTCTTAGTCTTGAACACCTATTTACAACCAATGGGCTTGCATTTATTAAGCAACTTAACTAGATCCCAAACTTGATTATACTTCATAGACTGCATCTCATCTTTCATGGCATCTTTCCGAAAGTCAGACTGAAGGCTAGAAACAACTTGAGTATAAGTCATTGATCCTTAACAACACCAATGTCATAGTCATGCTCTCCAAGATAAACCAGATAATTAGGATGAATAGTAGGTCTTTTCTCCCTATTAGATCTCCTAAGTGGACGAATCTCTGTATCCTAATTCTAAACAAATGGAACCTCAACAAAAGCTGCACCAACAACAGGTTCCTACACAACTGTATCTAATTGAATAGATAAAGGAAACCATATACTCATATCAACATTACTACTATTCTCTATAACTTAAGAACTAGTATCACTTTCTGTAATATCAAGTTCCAGAAAATTAACTGTTAAAGAGTCAACAATTCTAGTACCTCCAATAGGGTTATAAAAATGATACCTTTTAGAATTCTTTGGATAAGACACAAAATAACATCTGATAGTTCTTGAATCCAACTTGCCTAAGGTTAGATTATACAAATAGAGGTAGGGTATCCCAAACCTTTAGATGATTCAGGCTAGGTTTACATCCCTTAAATAATTCAAAAGGAGTCAATGGCACAGCCTTAGTAGAAACATGGTTGAGAACACATATAGCAATTTTCAAAGTTATCCCTATAGAAAAAGAGGTAGGTTAGTTTTACTCATCATACATCTAACCATCTCCATAAGGATACAATTTCACCTCTTAACTACACCATTATGTTTGGGGCTTCTAGGCATAGTAAACTATCCAACTATCCCAAAATTCTTTAAGTATTGATCAAATGGACCCATAATATGGCCTACATCACCATGTCTGCCATAATACTTTCCACCTTGGTCAGATCTAACAATCTTTTTGCTTTTCCCTAACTGCTTTTCAACCTCAATTCTAAACACTTTAAATTTCTCAAGAGATTCAGATTTTTCCTTAATCAAATAAACATACCCAAAACAAGAGAAATCATCAATAAACATAATGAAATAAGCATTACCACACAAAGTTACTCGATAAGGACCATTAATGTTAGTATGAATCACTTCTAATAACTCAGAACTATAAATTGCCATTTTCTTTTTTATCTTGGTCAGCTTACCTCTACAACAGTCTACACATATCTCCAAATCATAATTAAGTGCAGGTAAAATATTGGTTCTGATCAACCTGTCCATTCTATCTTTAGATATATGACCAAATCTCTTGTACCACAAAGTGAAAGACAACTCCTTAATCAAAAGCCTTTTGGAAACACTCTTATCAACAGTAGAAACAACATAAATTTCATGTAGAGACAAAACCAATCTATACAAGCCATTTGACATAACACAATTTCCAATCATATTTGCATTATAAAACATTGTAACAACTATGTTCTTAAATTCAAACACATATCCACAAATATCAAGTATAGAAAGAGAAACCAAATTTCGCTTAAACGACCGGTACATAAAAGGTTATACTCAAAATCATCCTAAAACCACTATCCAAAAGAAGGATGACATCTCTAACAAATTCCACTTCTACTTTTTGGTTGTTTCCAACATAAAAGGTACTTCTCATCAAGGTTTGGCTTCCACCTATTTATGAACCCCTAAATAGTAAATGCAACATGATTAGTTGCTCCACAATCTAACCACCAAGAGCTAGATGATACCTCAGATAAATTAGATTCACAAACATTAATCAAAGAACTTGTACTTTTACCCTAACGTTTAGCTAACCATTTCTTAAACCTACAGTAGTCTTTTCTCATATGTCCCATTTTCTTACAGAATAAACACTAAATATTTTTCATGTTCACTACCAACTTGTTGCTAGAAGACCTTGGTTCCTTATTAATAGGCTAAGTAACTTTTGGCTCCCTCTAAGGTTGATTTGAGTGCCTTTTACCTTTACCAGAATTAAAAGCATAAGAAAACAAAACTGAAAGTGATTTATTAGTCTTTAACTTATCATCTTCAACTAAGCTTCTCTATCAGGTCATCAACAGTCCAATCTCACAAACTATTGTTATAGGATGTCTTGATAATGGTATAATCAGTAAGAAAGCTAATTAAGCTTGATGCATAATACTCTATTCTAAAAACACCATACTTAAAGCCTTAAGCCTCATCTGATACTGTACCATCTAGCACCATACCTAAAGCCTTATTCTTAGTTCCATTATACCTCATACTAAAAAGAACTTGCATTAGCGAACTTATCCCAGCATGAGAAGACACTCTATTGCGCTGTGACACTGCCTCAAAAAACTCTTTCGCTATACATTCCTAAGGAAAATCACACTTAAGGTATTCCTGGATGGTCCTCCTCCTAGTTAGAAGGCAAAACCTATTACATCTTTTCCATTTAGCATATTGAAGCTTCTGCTCATCAGTACTTTCTAGAGTCAAATCAACTGGTTTATCCATTTTGAGAGCATTTCCAATCTCTGCTACTTCCACAACAAAAAAAATATCTTCCTTTCGTTTCTTGTAATTTGCACTAGTAAAAACCTCAACAATGACTTGAGCATTGTTTATAGAAAAAGTAACTGATACAAAACAATGCATAATATTAGCATCTTGTGAGTAAACCAAATGAGAGCTTACATCATCATACAAACACTTGTGGGAAGAATAAATGACATATAATAGTAACACTCTCAACATAGTAGTAGTCATAAGCCAATACTACACCCTCATAGTCCACCACCTATGAGTGTATAGACTACTTAAATCAGTGAAACTCATGCATACAAACTATGTTACTCTTCAAATCCTAATACATAGTCATCTCTTATGGGAGTATACCCATGCACTAGAACCAAAGATATCCTACTATAATACAATATTGAAATCCCATAATTCAATCAAGTTGCGCCACTATGGCAATTGCAACCCAACTAAATCATGAGACCCACTTGTACTGTAGATGTAAACAAAAATATTACTCATAACAAAAACATGTAATTTAAATCTTAATCGATGAAGGTCGTTCATCATTAAATTACACAAAGTCAACACACAAGTGTTGCGCAAATTACATACTATTTATTCAAAATTTGTGCGTAATTTAAATAGCATGTAGAGATATGGCCTCATTATGCTAAATCACAATGCATATAACAAAGTACCATATCCAAATGTGTGTAACAAAAATGCACATCACACAACATAAATTTATTGCATAAAAATAATAAAATATTGTAAATATCAAACAAATTGACAAAACATTGCAATCAAAAGTCAATAAAACACAAGATGGGGCACACCACAACAATCTTCATCTCAAGAGGAAGATTTAGGGAAAAACTAAAGTCAAAATAGAGTCCCCACGCGCCTACACGTGCCGGTCAAAGACATTACCGGTCCAGGTCAATCGGATTGGACTAGTTCGGCTGGTTTCGGCCGATTCAACCAATATTGAGCCGATATGGCTAGTTCGACCATCGTCTGGCCAGTTTTCCAAAAAACGGCAACGGCAAACCTTCGATGGACGAAAAAATGGTAGGTCGGCGCCGTCTTTCCAAAAAACCTTATTAGGGCTACTCAAGTTGGATGCGACTCAATTGGAAACGCTACCAACAATGGATGAAAAGCACATCTTTGGACTCTTCAAAGTCCGAGGATTACAAATCTGGTGTTTGTTTTGAAAAAGAGCCACTGGTTTGGTTTGAATCGGAACTTGAAATTCTGAACTAAATGAGTTTAAAAAAATATTATTTTTAAACAAAAAATAATACAATTTATTTCCAAAATCTCATTTGCAACCCATTTTTCAACCCAAATTGATGCTAAAAATGGCATTGATACCAAATGTTAGAATACAATCATCTCAAATGAAACTATAGGCCAGAATCTAACATCAATCATAGATTGAAAATGGGTTATAAATATAAAAATAAAACAAGAATAGCGTACTTGATAGCGAATGCATTTTTGGTATAATCTTGGCTAAGATCTTACCCTCTATTACTCAATTGTGTTAGCTGATGAGAAGCAAGAAATCTGTAATGGAATTAGTTTCAGAAACACTCAATGGTAAAGAGAAAATAGTGAAAAGGTGTCTACTTAACGAATGAATGTAAGTATTATGAATAAGTGTGATTCTGTTTCGTTAAATAGGGAAAAAATAATTGTGAAATTGTGAAATGACCGTTATGCCCCTACCATAAGCCTGATTCCATATAAAGATCACAATACACACATTACAAGCTAGAGGGGGGATTTAGCCAATATAGCAAAAAACGTGCTAACCAAATAGTCCTAACTCATCATAGTTCCATAAGGTATACTAAGGCCTACACTGGCTAGCACCATATTCACAATTAATGTCAAAATTTGTCTAAATAATTAGACTAATATTAATTACATTAATACACCTTTATAAGAGAATTTGTTTATACTCATTGATAAAGCCCACATTACATGAGCTTATAAAGTAAGCTAACAAGCCTCACATTTTGTGCTATGTTTGATGAACAAAATTGATGTTTACCCCATTGCTTTCTACCTTGAGTGAAATGTGAACCGCTATCGTTTTGCTTGGTACCAAGTTTATTACGTAGGAAGGAAATTTTAATTTATTTTCTATCATTGCAAGTTGCATATGCCAATACCATTTTGTTTCCTTAAAATCAGTTTGTAAAATAGAGAATAATTGTTTTTTATAAATATATGAGTTTATTCATCAAAGAATAAGAAAATATAAAGCTTAGGAGCATATTTCTATATTTCAATTTATCTAAGAGAAAATAGAATTTGAAATTCTCCAACTGTAACACAATAAAATATTCGCCTGAGAAAGTTTAATGTTCCTAAATAAATATGCTCTTCCACGAATTACTTTCTTGATTCTAGCCAACAAAAAAGGAGAATAAATTTACATATGAGGAATATAACAAATACTACATAGACAATGTGGAGCGTACATGGGATTCCATCATTTTCCCTCGTCCTAATATGAAAAAAAATACTTTTTCATGAGAATTAACTAATCTATGAGAGAAAGGGTGTATTGGAAAGTAAATTTTTCTCCTCAAAATTAACTTAAAAGGGAAGAAAATACTTTCACATATAAATAATTCAGTACATTGACAATATAAAATACATTAAATTTCAACAATAATTTATTCATGGGGACCTGTCCCAGCTCTATAATTAGTGGAGTAATTACTTTAGGCATAGAACTACTCTGATTGAACAAATGGGACAAATCTGCAAACACTTTTATATTGAAGAGGTTGTTGATTGCAGTAAACCCTTCTTGCTGTCAAAAACGTCGGAGGCAATTTCAAAGAAGTTTTCAGGATATTAGTAATTAGCTGGACATTACCCATTTTTGTGTACGCTTTTCCATGAGCTGGAAGTTTTTGTTGGTTCTTTTCTACCATTCTGAAGAGAGTAAAACGTCGGAAGGTCGCTGCCTTGCCAATCTTTGTAGTTACCTTGATATTTACTGAAGTGAAACCATTGAATTCGACGTTTTTGACTTTTGTATGGCTGTGGGCAACCCGGTTACTCAGCCTTTGGGTTGAAACATCTTTGAATTATTAGGGCAGCCACCCACTTGTCTACCTAAATGAATTTAATAATAATTTGTCTGTCCACAACATTCAATTATTTTGGCTTTGCATCTAGCTGGCCCTTGCGAGGCTAAAGAGGTTTCACACGAAGTTTTGATATTAGCATAAGACTAGTGTTGAAAGTAGTATAACTTACGGTTTCTAAAATTTTCTTTTGGTATTTTTATTAAAAAAGATATACTTCTTTTTTTATAAGTTAATTTTAAAGAAGATTTGAATTTTTAGTATTATATTAAAACTTAAGTTTAAATGCAATATTCCTCTATCAATGGGGAAAAAAATTATATTTAGAATAAAATTATAACTTTAAAACAATGTATATCATTTATTGGTAAATCATTATTTTGAAATCTTCTTTTAAACGAATGATGTGTCTTCTTTTTTATAGACCAATTTCTTTTAAAGGAAAGAAAAAGAAATTTCTTTTAACTGTGAGACGCCTGAAGGTGAAAGAATTCAATTTCAAGACGAGACATGAAGCTCGTCCACGAGACGCTGCTAGCCGGCACTGTCATTCCCTTCGTTCACATCAGCAGCTTCATAGAATGGATGTCAAATTCTGCCCTCTGGTTTCTCGATAGTAGGGCCGATCAGAGTCAGATAAGGACGGCAGTTCCTCGGATTTTATTGCATTACACAACAACCTGTCCCCAAGACTTTGAATCCCAGATTGGCAATGAGGGTTGAGTCCATGCATATGTAAGGTCTGCATATTCGTCAGACCGCGCCTCCATATGATCTCTTCATGATGTCAATATTATGTATGTAAAACCTTCTAGACATGTAGGCTGAACATTTCTTGGTGTAGTGTAACAAATCTTACTCATCACATGTATATGTATGCACGATAAAAATCTTACATAAAAAATATAATCCTTTGTGTTGAAATTTAAATTGAAGAAGTGTTTTTTTAATTTTTGAGTTGAGCTTAAATCTGTTAACATGGTATAGGAGCCCATGTTGAATTTGCCCCACCATGTGTAACCTGTTTGGTGTGTAGTGGTGCTTAATGTGCACAATGTATATAAAACAAAAGTTCCACATCAAAAGTATAATTCTTTGTAATAAAATTTAAATGAAAAAAGTATTTTTTTTTTACTTTTAAATTACCTTTTGGGTTAGGCTTTGACATTTTAACAATACATTTACTAACAAGTAAAACTAATTGTTTAGAAAGTAGTACGGAAATAGTTTCTTTATTTAGAAATATAAAATCATCTTACAAAAATATTATTTTAAGTAAAATTTAGAGGCTTCTTACTTTATCTTTTTATAGATATAGTAACTTTTGTAATGTAGAGGTATGCCCATGTGCTTTTGTATTTTAATATTTATTAATATAATTTATCTTTCCACAAAAAAAAAAAAAAACTAATTCTTAAGGGGTGCCATAAACTTGGTCCTTTATGGTCAGGTCCATTTTGGGGAAGAGTATTTTTAGAGAGACTATGGTAGAATTAATTTTAGTAACTATTCATTTTGATAATATCTTTTAATCATATCTAAGTTTTGTTCATTCACATGCATTATAAATAGTCCTTTTTTCTTGTCTTTTGTTTTTCACGTAATGTCATAAGTTATTATTGTTACAAAGTTCATTTTCTCTTTGAAATTGTCTTTAAAGAAGAAATATCCACTCTTCCTATTAAGAGAATTCCATAGCAAGTTGTTATTAGTGTAGAACCATGAGGTAAAGTGCACACTTCATGAATAACAGATAGGAGGGGCCTTGCATCTAAATAATAGGGTGTACCAAAATTTTATTCATGAACAATGAGATTCAATATCATGTTAAAAAATTAATTTCTTTCTAAGAACCAGCTTGTAAGAAAATAATTAATTATTCTCATAAAAAAGATTGCACGACAAATTGCAAGTAATAGGGCATATTCTATCAATATTTCAACAACCCAGTAATTAACTACAGGCTATCTGAGACCTATGTCCTATGTTAACACTTCATACCCCCAAAATCCTCGTTTTCTAAAAAAAAAAAAATGAAGTATTCTAATAATTACCAAAAAATCAATTATCATAATCCGCATTATCTAACAAAAAAATTGATATTCTAATAATTACCAAAAATAAATTATCATAATTATGCATATAAGTTAATGAGATTCGTGTGCCGTCGATGACAATTAAAATCGTCATGAGAGTTTACTATAAAGGTGTTGGGAGATTAACTATTTTTACTATAATCGTGTTGCACGTGTGTACTAAAATTATTACCGTACAAAAATGACTGCATGTGAAACAAGTTCGGTAAGCATTTTGTTACGATCTGAATTTCATCCAGATGTTGATGTTCCGACATAACGTCTCTGTAACCAGCGGGCTACCGGTACTGTTCTGTACAGCTGAAAGCGACGTTCTCTATCCAGTCAATTTTGGTGGCGGCTTCTTTCCTTTTAAATGAGAGCAATGCTTCTGATAGCCCCAGCGTACTGGCCATATCCTCAGGTTTCTCTGAAGTATGAAGTTCTCTCTGCTCCCATATGCACTTTTACTTCCTGTTGGTATTCATGTTAAAAGCTCAGCTTCCTATTCGAAGAGAGAAGTTAGCAAAAAGAACCGTTCAATGATGTTATACGCCTCTAGTAACAGATTTCTCTTTTCTCCAAGTTTTATAATGTGGTACCTCAATTCTTTATTTCCAAGTTGGGCTTTTATAATATTTCTGATCTTGAAGGTCTACGATTTAGAGATTTTATTCCTATTGTCTCTGTAATATATTAGGGTAGATTTCTAAAAGGCCATGTTGTTTCAATAGATAAGGGTTGTTCCTCAGAGTTTTCAATTTTGGTACTGCCAAACCATAGCAGTTAGGATGTTGAGACGTAGAAGCTTCCATTAAGCAATGAACCTAACATTACGCATCTTTGCATTCTGCAGTTGGTTTTTTATGGCACTTCTGTCGGAAAACATACGAATTCTAACACAGTCATTTGCATATCTCAGTGCATAGTCAGCCTGTTAGGATCGATAATAACTTCATGGACCTCTATTTCCTTGATGCAGGCCGAAGAAATTCCTCCTCCGTCAGACATGAGTTACATAAGCCATCCCTTGGAGGAAAGTGGCTCTGCAGATTTTGTCCTGAGTTACATAAGCCAGACTCTTATGGACGAAACCATGGAGAATGCGACCTTCATGTTTGCTGAACATACGCTTGAAGCTGCTGAAAGGTCCTTCTACGATGTACTTGGTGAGAAGCATCCACCCTTGATCAATCAAAACCTGTCACATCAAAATGTAGGTAGCCCAGCCAACAATCATGATTGTAAGAGCCTTCCCAATGTTGACAACAGTATTGAATCCAGCTTGGTTTCTGGTCTCTCTATACAGAAATCCTGTTCAATTCAAGCTCCGTGCGCTGATCAGTACACTTCTGTCTCCGACTCACTGTCCAGTCTGGCGTCGTTCAGCCCTCCAAACGGCTGTGGCAACACTGTGAATGGCCTGGCTGACCCTCCTGTACGAACGCCTCTAGTTCCAGGCTTGGTTGGTGAGAGCCAAACGTTTCTGCAAGGTATGAGTGTGCTAAAGGAAACCCGTCTATTGCTTCCATATAGCAACCATGGGAATTTAAATCACGAGAGCAATAGATTAATCCCCCTTGGGCCCAAGGAAAAACATCCACTGGTGGTTGCTGCAGTCGAACAAGGCAAGACGCCCCAATCAACTAGTGAACTAGTGGAAAGGAAAAACGCCGCCAATATTGTCAACTTGAGTGTTGAGCCACAAAGGAGAAATAAACATTTGGCAGTACATGCTGAAATACCTGAGTCCTCGGAGGGATTGAATAAAGGATTACTATTTAACAGCGAAGAGGATGCGTCCACAATGTGTAGGATGTTCCACCGGCGTGGACAACATGTCGGAGCCAGTGGCAAAGCAACCCGCAGGAAGAAACGGGTTAGCAATGGGGATTTAGTTGACCTCAGAACTCTCCTCATGCACTGCGCAGAAGCAGTGGGAAGTAACGATCTCAAGAGTGCAAATGAACTTCTATGGCAGATAAGGCAGCACTCTTCTCCCTTTGGTGACGGCTCTCAGCGGCTAGCCCATTGCTTTGCCAACGCCCTTCAGGCACGCTTGGCTGGTACTGAAAGTGATTTCTATCAAGCGCTTGTTGCTAAAAAGGTATCATCCAGTGATATCTTCAAAGCTTTCAGGTTGTTTATTACAGCATGCCCTTTCATGAGGATCACAAATTTCTTTGTGATCCAAATGATCATGGAAGTAGCAAAGAAAGCAAGTAGGCTCCACATCATCCATTTTGGTATCTTGTATGGTTCCCTATGGCCTGAGCTTATCCAGAGTCTCTCAGAAGGCCCAGGTGGGCCTCCTTTGCTACGCATCACAAGTATAGACCTTCCTCAACCTGCCTTAGAGCCGGCTGCAAGGATCGTTGAAACAAGGCGTCGATTAGCGAGTTGTTGTGAGAGCTTTAATGTCTCTGTCGAGTACAATGGCATAGTACAGAAGTGGGAGACTATCCGATTGAATGACCTCAAGATTTTGGAAGATGAGATGGTTATTGTTAACTGCTCACACCAGTTTAGATACCTATATGAGGACACAGTAGCATCAAGCAGCCCCAGGGACACTGTTTTGCAGTTGATTAAGATGATTAATCCAGAGGTTTTTATTCATGGAATAATTAATGGATCCTACAATTCCCCCTTTTTCACTTCGCGGTTCCGAGAGGCACTATACTACTTCTCTAACGTGTTCGATATGTTTGAAGCGAATCTACCTCAAGAAGATCAGGCCAGAATGGTGTTTGAGCAAGAGATATATGGAAAACAGGTCTTGAACGTCATCGCTTGTGAAGGGGTAAAGAGATTTGATAGGCCAGAGACATATCGGCAGTGGCAGGTCCGGAACCAGAGGGCTGGGTTGAGGCAACTTCCGCTGAACCAGGAGATCCTGAAGAAGGTGAAGGAGCAAGTGAAGTTATTTTACAACAAGGATTTCTTGGCAGATGCAGGGGGCCAGTGGCTGCTACAGGGATGGAAGGGGCGAAGCCTCTCCGCTCTCTCCTGTTGGAAAGCTGCCTGAAAAGGGAAATCATATTGATTCGTAAAAAGGAAAGTTCTTGTTCCTTCTTTTTGCTGACCTGCTAGTCTACGACTTCGGTCTTGCTTCGCTTATTTGTGTGGCTTGGCATCTTGTACATGGCTCCCCCTTCTTTGACCGCCTGTAACTGCAAGAAATTAGGAACGAAACATAGATGTTCAGTTCTTATAGGCTTCTTTTTTTTTTTCCCTTTTTTTGGGTACTGATTCTATTTTCAACTAGACATGTTGTGCTGATATTAAAATACAACGTTATTTCTCTATGATTATTTATGTTTCAGTCTAATTTCATGCTGAATATAGGATCTATTCAAGCTTGAAACTTATTTCCATGACTCCAAATCACCAAATAACAGGTATGGAACCAAGAGGTCAAGAGATGTGATTTATCCAAAAACTTGTATCAATAGGTAAAAATTCTTTGATTTTCTTTTTTCTTTTTTCTTTTTATTTCTTAACTTATGCACTTTTTGAGTGTCAAATCTGAGACCAAAAGATCTCAGGTAAAACCTGCTCAACACTAAGTTAAATACTTGTCAACTAAAAATGTTCTAATCAAAATTCAACTTCAGGAGTTATTTGCAGTATCATGTCTTCAAAGCTTTCTAAAAGTAAATTCTAAGATGAGCAATCTACTAGTATGTATACATCAAATCAGTTAGCAATTCATACCTTGCGATATTTTGGGTTATAATTATTTATACTTGCATCAAATAAGTCGCTTATAAAGATGTGTCCATACTAAGTCTTGCATCAGTTATGCATCAAATGACACTTAAACATATAAAGGATCATAAAAAATAGTATGCACTCATAACATCAAGTTAGTTATTTTTGCTATAGACGAGAATTTATCCATGTCGATGGCAATAAATAAGAATTCTGAGAGGAAAATTTTGTAGTTACGATATTCAACATTCTCCAAATGCACCTATACAATTACAATTACTCAACGTTTAAAGAAAAGCAGGCGATTGATAAAGCTACCGCAGCAACGAGTCTAACTCCTGTTCTACTATACTTGAAGAACAGGGAGGCCCAGTGGTCCCTGGGAGTCGCCCCTCAATTTTCTTGGAGGGAGCAACCGGCTCAGTGCTTCAACTTCTGCAATCTGCTTTTCTTGGTCTCTTTACCCGCTGTTTGGTCCAGCTGATCGTTCCTGTTCCTTTTTTTTGTAGGAAAGTGTTGAGAAACGAGTATCCAGGAAGTGAGGCATGAAGGGCTCCTGCCAAGGAATGCAAATAAATTCATGTTTTGGATGTGGGGTTTGCCCATCTGGTGAGCCCCTCCCTTCCACGTGAATCATATCATGTTCTTCCTTTCTGTGCAAGCTTTTGAAATGTCGCTTTCGGCATTATCTGCAATTAGCAGCCAATTATTTCACTACTTTACTACTCGAAAGTCATTATCTAGAACTTTTTTTTTTTTCTTTTACGCGATCCAGCAGAAGCCAATTCTGTCTTCTCCAACCTTGGTTCAGTCCTAGTATGGATTCTAAGGAAATCTCCATCCCATTACGGACTATTCGATCGATCACAACTCGTCATATGTGTTCGTTTTGATTTGTTTTTACCGGACTTATCGGCGCTTTTCGTTTATGTCTGCTTGCCAGAGAAAGGCCACCTACTATCTCATCTAGGTTTTGTCAGTCAGCTGCTCGATTTTGGATTGTGAGATACATATTTTGTTTTTTCAAACATATACATGTGGATGTACTTTGTGTTAAACTTAAGATTAAGAAGTTCCAAACAGTGTTTACTTTCAACAAAACTAAACACTTGCCGTCGGGAAAACATATTTACTCTCCACATTCATGTCGTTTTTAAATAAAATTACTTGAGAATTTTTTTCTTTTCTCTTGGAAGATTCAATGCCATGGACTAGACATTTACTTACCTAGCTGCTTCTCAACTAGGTTGGGAGTAAAACCGCCTACGTTTTCCATCGCGTGGACCTCTGAATGACAAACACAATGATTTCGGATTACCACTGAGTGCGCAGGGGACCTCTTGACGACTTCTTTGGCAATGTCTTTCTTTTGAGCTGTCGGGTAGCGAACGATAATTATAGGGTGGCGGCTGAGTATGTAATTTTAGGAGGGTTTCGGAGGCTGTCCAACCATCTTTAGGATTCTGGTACCGCACCAGCTTCTTTAATTTCTCCGATGTACTCCGCAAGTGCATGTTCCTGCTGCATTTTTTTTTTTATTCCTTTCTCTTTTTTTCTTTTTGGTTTCAAGTGCCTTCTATGTTTTCGTGGAGGGAGGGTTTATCAATATCAGTGCTTCAATTTTTGGGACCTATTTTGTTATGCTTTTTGGTTCGTTCGTTTTGGTCCTGTTGAGTGTGTTTTCCTACAAAGAAACCAACAAAGAGGAAGCTAAAGAGGCAAAATGTATTACAAGAGATTCAAGTATTGGAATGTACAAATGGAATTTGAGATGTCTATGTCCTTCAGTTTAATCCTAAAATTTATTCTT
Source organism: Casuarina glauca (assembly GCA_028551395.1). Taxonomy (NCBI): domain Eukaryota; kingdom Viridiplantae; phylum Streptophyta; class Magnoliopsida; order Fagales; family Casuarinaceae; genus Casuarina; species Casuarina glauca. The sequence continues at coordinate 25,390,795 of CM052352.1, read as the reverse complement.
ATCCAAAACTATAATTAAGAATATGATTTTTTTTAAGAGAAAATTTTCAAACATAATTTGGAAAATGTGAGATTTCTCATATATTATTTTAAACACATCTTGAAATTAATGTGAACTAAGAGCTTTGTGTCAAGGATATGTATCCCATTACAAACCATTTTAGATTATAAATTTCAATACAGGAGTGTTGTCTCCTAAACATAGACTCTAACACATATCAAAAAACTTATTTTTAATTAAAAGTTAGCTCACAACATAGACTTTGACACATAAAAAAAAAAAACTTATTTTTATTAAAAGTTACCTCTTTTTTATAAAAATAATTCCCCAATTAGATTTAGGTAATGTGTGACTTTGTCCACACCATATGTTTAATAAATGTAAAGTACATTTGTCTGCTCATAAATATAGGTCATGTATGTAACATAATTAGCTTTGAAGTCTTAAACTTTATGTTTTTTCCCCCTAGTGGATTGAAAGATTTCAAGATATTTTTCAAGTTGGGCATTGATTGACAGTTTGAATGATCAGAAAGTGTTTACTTCTATTTGTTAAGCTCTGATTAAGACACCAAGGTACATATTTCTTCCATACCAAAATAATCAAATAGAATATTAATATTTTAGTTAAAGATCCCATTGAAAAATCTTACAAAACTTATGTTTCCTTTACAACAATAAAGAATAAACCACTTTCGCACCAAGTTCTCTGGACTTGCCCCAGTCATGAAGGCTAGTGAATTATTGTTGTCTTTATAGAAGATCAACCTGAGTGGTTGGAAATTCTCTTTTGTTAAAAGTTTAAACGGACGGGGAAGACCCAGCATAGATGGGATGTGATAAGACATCTACATTTTGGATCATCTTACTGTTTGCAATCGTGACTACATTTTTTATTGCTTATCCAGGCCAGCAGCCATCCACTGTATCAAAACGTGATCATTAGAGGTTATTTTCCGGGTTTGGAGGTTATGAAAACAAGATTTTACGCATGCTATACAAGGCACTCTCCAAAAGTGGGGCGGCAGCGCTCGACATGTGTGGATGGGAACAAAAAGGATGCCAAGTCCAAATGTAGGGACTCTTTCTAACTAATTACATAAAAAAGAATAACTCCAGTAAATAATCTAGAATTATGCCATGATTGCTTAAAGACTGAATAAGATGACAAGTAAACTTAGCATAATATTTTCATGGCCACTTATTTCACGCCATATAATGACTTAAGTAACTAGCATACCTTTGATGGACCTCCTACCAAGCTATAGATCCCAAGCAATAGTGACATATATACCTTCACATGAAAATATCCATATAGAAATGCATTATAGATAGTCATTTGATAAAGTAGCTAACGAAACATGAACACTGAAACAAGAATACATCAAGCAATGGCCATCTTGGTCATGAGAGAATATCTCCTAATAATCAATCTCATATGGCTAGGTGTAACCTTTTACCACAAGATAAGCTTCATACCTCTTAATTGAACCATCAAAACAAAACTTTACTTTATAAACTCACCATTAACCAATTGGCTCACACCTAAGGAAAAAATCAACCAACACCCATTTGTTATCAGTCTCCAATGGATGGATCTTAGTGGTCATAGTGTTAGCCCATCTATGGTCATGAGCAACCTCATGATAATAAGGTGGCTTCTTGATGGAGAAAACAAAAACAATAAAAGACCTGTGAAGGGGAGAAGGGGAGGTAGTCGTTCAAGATAAACAAAATTTGAGACAAAATACTATATACCACACGGCCAAAAGGAAGAACTAAAGGGTAGTGAACTCGATGAGACAACAAGAATGGTGGGACAATGCTAATCCTAAGTCCAAATTAGTGGCCTTGAGATATGTGTCAATTGTTGAATAGCGCAAGGGTTAGGAAAGCTCCATGGAGGTGGAACCATTGTGGGTGGATCCTTTAGAATAAGGCATGACGATGAATCCTTATTGGACTATAGAGCTAATCGAAAGGAAGCATTAACAAGAGGTGGAACACTAAATGGTGTGTTCTAAACTAAGGCATCAAGGGGAGTCCCATTGGGTGGATCTACTAAAGGAGACAAAAAGGGGTCGAACTCCAAGTATATGAAAGACTAGTTGTCAACTCCAAGTATCATAAATGGTAAGGAAGAAAGCTCTAAAGGTGAGTAAAAGGGAAAAATGACTCATAAAAAACTATATCATAGGCAACAAAAAAGGTACATATGATAAGATCAAAAACTAGACAATGTTTTTAGAATGAAAGATATCCCTTGAGTACACAAGGAATAGCCTATAGTACAAATTTGTCACCTCAAGGAAGTGTGGCAACATAATACAAATAGTCAAAAACCTATAAATGTGACATGGATGGTAGTTTCCTAAACAGAAGCTCACATGGTGTCTTGCCACATAAAACATGAATAGGTAGACAATTTATGATGTGTGTTGTTGTGATAGTGATTTGCAATACATTCCTAAATAGGGAGAGCTTATGCCACATCAAGAATGTATGTATTGTTTTATACCTTCCCATTTTGAAGTGTATAAATGCAAAAGCTATCATGATGGAGGTAATGAAAATGAAAAAAGGTGGTGCATTTATGACTAAAACATTTTAAACCATAATCAAACCTAACTCTACAAATATTACGAATTGAATCTCCTCCATGGCAAGGAATGACCACAAGAAATTCAAAGCCTTACTTTTGCACCTAAGTGCCATGGACAAAATCATTAATTAAAATAAAATAATAATGAGATCCAATATGATTAAGTGTTCAATGCAAATCTCATATATCAATATGTAAGAGTTCAAAAATGAAACTCATATGTGATATAAATGACAAAATGGAAAAATGCCTTGGCTTTGTTGAGAGGCAAATAGGAAAAAACATTTTAGGAAATGAATGATGTAGAGTAACTACAACAACAATGTTAAAATTTGTATTCATTAATTGAAATATTGATTTTAGACTAAGCAAAAAAATATTATTTTCATACATATTTGCCAACCTAGGAGCATCACATACAAAGCTTTTAAAATATTAGAATAAACATTAATTATCGCATCCATTGGTGACACTAGGTGACAGAGATGATTTGCCTAGGCTCAAGTTTCTCCTCATCAAACAATCCTAAAAGAGATAGAAGTATGGATAGAATAATGTCCAATAGTAACTATCAAAGGAAAAATTGGCTATCAAGAATGAGTTATATTTAAACTCTGGAACAAGTGTGCATTATATAATATGATAGAAACTAATTAAGAAGTATCTCAATGTGGGCGACGGCTACTAAACTACACTTAGTAGCTTAACCAAAATGGGGTTTGACGTAAATGACTTAATTTTTTAACATGTGTGAAATCAAATGTAAAGTGATTACTAACTCCTATATTAATGAGACAATTATTAGTTGAAGATATGTTTTGTAAAGAAAAAGTCATACTTGCAAAGTTTTAAAGATATTTTATAGGCCTAAAGTGCTCAAAGGCTGCATGACCTATTGATGCTACTTAAGTAGCTGCAACTGCAATGCTACTCCCAGGAGAGACATTCTAATCACTAGGAGTAGTATTGACAAAGTTACAGAGCCTCCAATTCTTTTATTAGGAAAAGTTATTAACTAATAACATTTTTCTTGAGTGTGGTCCAATCTTTTCAACGCTTATATGTGAGCCTTGACCCACTACAACCCGGCCCACCATCAATCAACTGATTGTTGGGCCTAGCCGAGCAGAAGCTTAACCCATCGCATAAAGTTCGCCCAGCAGAGCTCTTGTTTAAGAAATAATCCTCCAACAAACAGCAAATAGACAGCAAAAGTGGCGGCATCAATTCTCTGACCATTAGCCTCCCGAAGCATCCGTTGATTCTTCTCATCGCACACCATTGGGTAAACTTCATTTAGTGATGGAAGTGGGGAATGGAAGGTGATATCTGAATGGATGGTTGCATAAGCTCGCTGCAATCCAAGCAAAGCCAACGGACTTTAGTGGAATCACGTTTAGTGACACATGGAGATCCGTAAATAGGGACCCATACCAGCGAACCCCAAAAAGATGCATTTTGCACCTGAAAATTGAAGCTCCATTAACAAGGGTAGCATGGTAAAAAAGAAGTCACTTAGTTTACTAGCTCAGTGATATATTAATGGAACATCTCCTTGTATGAATTTGAATGCGTCGACTGTAATAAATAAATAAATAATGTCTAAAAAGGACCCATCATTGTAACCAACGTACATCAGTGTGATTCAACAATAGGAAGACAGTGGAAATTTTCTTAAACACAAGCAGGAGTTCCGGCTTCACTACGATAGGAAGACAGTGGCGAGGGACTTGGAATCATGAGCTGGGAAAACGATTGGGCTGCTAAACAATTCAGGAATGCTTCAATACACATCCAAGATTCAGTCACCTAGATACACATTTGAGAAATATTGAACTTGTATTGACCAATCTCACAAAGGAAAATAAAATTAAAAATAAAAATTTACAAGCCGAAAAAGCACAACCTGACGTGACACCGGTTGATGAGAAAAGACCAACCTGCATGAGAATGGGAATCCAGGCAATTGGTCCAGGTTCTCTTAACAACAATATGCTCCATATTGTGTGAAGCCCAATGGAAAAAAGACCAAAATAGATAAACAACTATATATCTTAACAGAAGGAAAATGTGTGAGAATTTATGACCAGATTTTTTGTATATGTTTAATCTTTTCATTTCCCCTTCCATTCATCTAGATTCCCGTGAACTATTTGAAGGCTTCTGCTGAGTTTGGACCCTTTGTTTGGTCCGCATCCAGTTTGTAGAGTGTTAATGAGTTCAAACCTGGAACACTGCAAGATGAGAATCTTCCCGGTTTAGGCGAAAAAACAGTCTTGAGTTGAACATCCACCCGTTTCCAAAGAAGAAATTTCAAGTCTTTTTCTTTGTAATCTTTTCTTTTTTTAATCATAACCAAAACAAAACTTATATCAACAAGTAAATCCCGAAAAAGACAGAACGATCCACATTATAACCTACTATACTTGTATTTCTTATCCTACTATATTTGAATTTCTACCTCATTTATCACGTATCGTGTAGCCTTTCCTGGATGAGGACATGATTCTTATTGTTGAGAAAGTTGTCTAGACGTTGAAAGTTGCCAAGAATGTGGGGCTGCGGAGCATGGTACGGTCATCAAGCGTGCACTGACATTGAAATATTGTATAATGCCAACGATCAACTATTCGTTTGGAAAAGAACCGAGAAAAGAGTCTAGTCTCTCAACAGCTATCTTCCTTTATTGGGACGTTATTTAGATACCCATCTGTGGGTTCTGAATCGAACAAGTTTTCAATACCAACTTGTGAGTCCTCCCCTTCAAAGAAATGGCCCTAACCGGTCATGGCAGCCATTTGAATAGCCAGAAAAATGGATTGAAGCAGGAGACTTATATCCTGCCGTTCTTTTCTTCTTTCGGGATAAGGATAACTTTTCTGTGGAAAAATAAACCCACCGAATAAACCTTAGGGATCAAATACAATCTATAAACAAACCCCTCTCTAAAAATTGTACAAAGTTCTGATGTTGAATCTGGGCAAGTAGGCCCTGGCTGTCGTTTCACTTTTCGGAGAGTGCATGTAATAACGACATTTTGATAGCCTCCAACCCAGAAAATAACAAACAGTGATCAGGTTTTTAATACTGGGAATAGCTGCAGGCCTGCATGAGCAATCAAGAGGATGCACGCGTGGAAATCGGATTATGATCCGACATATAGATATCTTATCACGGACCGTAATCATCTCATTAATGATGGGTCTTATCCGTCCATTTTTAACTTTGAATAGGAAAATTTCCACGAACGAGGTTAATTCTGTTAATTCTCTTGAACGCTCTTGGCAAGAGCCGTCCAGTCGCCTGCTACAAGTGTATGGCCCAGAGGCTGTCCTTATGATAGCCTCCAAACATAAGGACAGCAATAATTCACGAGAACGAGGAGAGAAGCCATGATTTTCAGATGTCAACAAAACAGAGACTTTGGAAGATCTTTCATTAGATCTTCACGTAAAATCAAGGTCTTATTTGATTGTTTTTGCTATGACGAAATAAGTACTCTGGAGAGTTTAATCAATCCTTAACATACTATATGGAACACTGTCCCATTATTCGAACCGTAGATAAATGTTATCCTTGAAATCTTTCATTGTAGCAGAGTCTATGTCGGAAAACAAAATCATTGATGAAAAACCTTAACGAGAAAAAGACTTTTAACCACATGATTGGATAAATCATGACTCTAGACCGAACTCTTGTTCGGCCGGTGTGTTCTTGTTGTTGGAATATTTTAAATAATTCTTATTGATGTGGGCTTATATCAATGTGATTGTTTATCTTCAATTGTTTTATTAATTATTGTGTGGTCTATTTGTATGAGACATATTGGATCCATTATTGTTGAATATGGGACTGGCTAGTGTGGGCTAGTGCTTGCTATATAGAATAGTGATGAGTTGGACTATATTGGCAGCACACTTTGTATATGGCTAAGATCCCTCCTTTGCCTCTCACTATGTACACTATGAGTCTACATGTTGAGAAGATCATGTTGGTGGATTAAGAGGTGTTATATATATATGAACTTATTATTATATCATGAATAATAACACATCTTTATAAATATCGTGCACAGTACTATGAATAGTGACTGGTGCATAGTAACTCAATTTTTATATAATGAACACACGGTTGGACGAAAAATATGAGAGATAACTTTCTGTTGGTCACGAACACCCTACCCACGATCTTTGTAGATAGAGCTCCTCATCAGCCAGTGAAACTGAGAGAACAAGGGAGTAAATCTGGTCATTATCCTTGTCTAGATGAGTTATCCGACAGCCGGAGCGAGTTGTAGAACAGGTACGTTTGTTATCTATCTCAAACTTTGTGTTCTAAGATGAGAAGCAAGATCTTGGTTTTGAGCTCGTTTGAGCTCGGTTTTTCCAACAATTGGTATCAGAGCTTGCGTTTAGCTTCCATCTAGAGCATAAAGTTGTTAAAATCAAGCAGAAAAACGGGATTTTGAAAGAAAATTGTGGTTTTGTAATTTTGAGTTCGTGGGTATCTAAGTACCCATTTTTGCCGAACCCGGTACCTAGAGGTCACCAATCTGTAAATCGACTTCACCTATGGCTAGATCGGCGCCGGATCTATCCTTTGCTGCCGTTGGTTTTTCCATCGGAGACGGGTTGACCCGACCCATATTGGTCTCAAACGAATATTGCCGCCGATGACCGCTCAAACGGAGTGAGTGTTTTTGCGTCTGGGCCAGCGGGTGTTCGTCTTTGACTGGCGCACCTGCAGGGACTGAAAGCGTCCCGAGAATCGGCCATTTCGGCTGTGAACCGGCCGTATCGGCCTGAAACGGCCGAAATTTCGTCTGCCGGAACCGGTCTGTACCGGTTTTCTCGGCGAAATTTTTCGGCGGATACTGTTGAGGCGTGTGACAGCGCGTGGTTGGTTAAATCAGACCCAATATTTTGTCAAAAATTTTGAAATTTATTATCTGACTTATGGTATCGTTGCTAAAATTCTAAATTGGTCAGAAATCCCAATTTGTCACAAAATTTGATAGTTATATTGAATATATATTTAATCTTATATGTTAAAATTTGATAATAATTGTAAATGGTCATAGAGTTTCTTGATAGATAAATTTTATTTATAAAATATATTTTTATATATTTAAATGTTGAGGCCATGTATGTATGTGAATATAATTATTGTTGTATTGTGAGGTTTATTTTGATGGGCCACTAATTGTTTATGTATTTGATTATTTTGTTGATTAGCCATTAATACGCATTCAGGCATGCTGCCATAAAGTTACTATAATTATTGATATGAGCATGCGCGTATTGTGATGCTTATTGAGTGTTGTTGAAGGTGAAATTTAAGGACATTTGAGTTTGCCCCAAGTCCATGAAGCTAAATTGCACTATATGTGATGTATTGTGAGTTGTCCCTTGGTGTGGGAGGGTTTTATGATTTAGTTGAGGTGTGACCACCAAAGTGGCGCATTCTTGGCTGAGTTGTGAAATTTTGCTCTTGCATATGGAAAGGGAATGCCTCTGGTTTTGGTATATAGTTATCTACCCAAAGGAGGTGACTGTATGCTAATACTTGGAGTGAACATGGCATTAATTTGTAAGCGTGAGTTTAGACTGGTCAAAGTGGTTTATTAAGCCCAAAGGCGGTAGATTACAATGATTTGGAATTTTCTCATTGCTGATGCTATGTTGTAGGGTTTTGCACACTTGTTGTGTATTCTACCCAAAGGTATTTGCATGATGATGTGAGTGAGCTCTATCTTTGTATACTCACATGATGATGATGTTGTTGTCACCTTGTCAACTATATTATGATACATATTGAGGTTTATAAAGAATCTGACTCTTGTAATGGATGAAAACATAAAGTTTGCCATATAGATAAAATGGTAACACTCTTTTGTTGATATGGTAAGGCTGATGTTCATTGATATGTTGAGCATGATTGAAACTTATTGCTCATGAGAAGGTTAACTATGTTTTATTTTGAAGCATTGAAAGGCTGAAGTAACCTTTGTGTTTTTGGACACTAGTTTTCAGATGCAATCTAGTTTCTTTATATATTGGACGGATGTGTCTATAATTTTGATGATAAAACTCTTTTGTTAATATGTTCTTTAATGGAGTTAAAGTTGGCAATTGCATTATGTTTGATAATTGTATTAATTATGATGTGTAAAAATTCTTATTTTATCAATTTCCTTAATGACTTTTCTTGATATAGTTATTTTGTTTGATTATTTATTAAGAGAAAAGAAAAGTATAAAGTTGTGATATGAAATTTGGAAGTACATGATTATGATGTTGACGTTTTAAATGATCCAATTACTTATGTGGATATTATCACTGATTCTCAGTTTTGATTGTGATTGCATACACTAAAACATAATGATGTTTGGATGGATTCACATCATTGATATTTGAAATGATGGCATGCCTTGAGAGACGTTCCATAAAATTAGCTCTGAGGGATTTTTGTTGGGCATCGTTGCCATTGCACACAAGCTAACAATTGGTTATGTGAAAAATAAGATTGATTGTTGTATATATCCCAAGATTAGTGGGAGTATATATGATTCTTTTCTTGTTGATTCTTTCTTTGTTGTGAAGATATATTACTTATGAATATATATATATATTTTTTTTAATGGTTACTCCATGTTGTGGAAGGATAAAAGGTTATCTCTTAACCTGTAAATGTGTAGAACACCTATAGTTGTTTTGGTATACCATTTGGACTCTGTGTGCTACAGAGTTGTTGCTTAAGTATTTCATCTCATACAGTTGTTGGTAAACTTATAAAATATTGATGAATTCTTTGAGAGTTGTCAAATTTATAAGAAAGTTGACAAAATTGATTGTCTTGCTCGACCTATTTTGTTTGATATATGTTATAATGCTGAAATTGTTTATGTTATTTATGAGGTATCTCAAGGTCTGAGCATATAATGATATACTTATTGAGACAGGTGACATCACAGTAAAGTATATTGTTACAGATGCATTACTTGTGTATGATCCCACTGAAGGACTTGGTCCTTGTTATTGTGCAAAGACATGTCGCTTATGTGAAATTATGAGCATCGTGAGATTCTGTTGGTTAGTGGGAGTTCTTTATGTTTTTGCTGTGATTTATTGCTGCATCTGTGTTGTTTACCATGTGGTAAACGTGATTTTGAGATATATATGTTGATTACCTGTAAAGCACTTTGGTGCTTTATATGTGACAGGTTGAAACGTGCATGCACATCTCTTTGCGTATATATATATCTCGGTATATCTTTGTTGAGTATGGCGGGGGCACCTTGTTGAACTTAAAGGCCATACTGGATTGGAATGTCTTGTAATATGTTGTTATTGTTGAGCTCAAATTTTGTGGACAAGACATTTGATGAAATGGATCGACAACAAGGGTGATACATGTTATTTGTAGTATCATCAGGTTGACACACTACCATATTAATCCATGTCAGTAGAGTGGAGGGCTTTTGTAATCATGGATATCGCTGTGTTATTTATAGGATGCAGCTAATGCCATGGTTCGGAGTTTGAAGCTTTATGGGCCTGGGTTGTTTTGTTTGTAAGGATCGTCTCAGGACCGAAATATTGTTTGTACACTTCAACGTTTTCCAAAATGTTTTATTACATGCAACTCACATTGCTATAGCCCAAGTGGGAGATTGTTGGAATATTTTAAATAATTCTTATTGATGTGGGCTTATATCAATGTGATTGTTTATCTTCAATTGTTTTATTAATTATTGTGTGGTCTATTTGTATGAGACATATTGGATCCATTATTGTTGAATATGGGACTGGCTAGTGTGGGCTAGTGCTTGCTATATAGAACAGTGATGAGTTGGACTATATTGGCAGCACACTTTGTATATGGCTAAGATCCCTCCTTTGCCTCTCACTATGTGCACTATGAGTCTACATGTTGAGAAGATCATGTTGGTGGATTAAGAGGTGTTATATATATGAGCTTATTATTATATCATGAATAATAACACATCTTTATAAATATCGTGCACAGTACTATGAATAGTGACTGGTGCATAGTAACTCAATTTTTATATAATGAACACACGGTTGGACGAAAAATATAAGAGATAACTTTCTGTTGGTCACGAACACCCTACCCACGATCTTTGTAGACAGAGCTCCTCATCAGCTAGTAAAACTGAGAGAACAAGGGAGTAAATCTGGTCATTATCCTTGTCTAGACGAGTTATCCGACAGCCGGAGCGAGTTGTAGAACAGGTACGTTTGTTATCTATCTCAAACTTTGTGTTCTAAGATGAGAAGCAAGATCTTAGTTTTGAGCTCGTTTGAGCTCGGTTTTTCCAACACTTGTTATACAACTTTATTGGATAAATCACATCTCCAGCCCTATTGCTTTTGCGCCTGATCTTTGACATATTTGACTGATGGTAGTATGGTCTGAGTTTTTACTGCATATTCAAGGTAAAACTAGATTCGTATAGATAGAATACTACGATAATGGCATGTATGCTTAGTTGTGACAGCACTTTTCTTTTCTTTTTCCTCGGCAAATAAAAACAGTTCCAACAATAACTAAACCAATGAAAATGACTATTCTTTTGGGTAGAATCTTCCAATACTGCTTTCATTATCCTTTGACCTTTTCAAAACCTAGCGAGAAACTACCAAAATGAAAAGAAGATGAAGGATTTACTACCTTGATGTAAAAGAAAAGACTGAAAATTCGATGTAAGTTATTTTTGTAATGCTTAATTTTGAATTGATTGATGAATCAAAAAGAACCATAAATAGAATCAAAATGGCAACTCACCAAGCCATTCAATAAGAATCATTTTCGCCACGATTTGTGAAGAATATTTACGATTTACTAAAATAAAAATATTTATTAAACTGGCTGGAATTCTTATATTTAAGTGACCTACATGTGTAATGAAAAATTTAAAAACCAAAAGAAGTTTTTTTTTTTTTTCTATTGATCTTTCTTTGGATTATTTCTTAGCTTGAAACCCTTTTGTTTTTATGTATTTTAACTTTCTTCTTCTCCTTCTTTTTTTCTTTTTTGGCAAAAAGATAAGTTTACATTAGTAAAAACTTAATGTACAAAAATATAAGGACATATTCAAGTATTACAAAAGTTACTAAAGTTATTAAACAATAGAGATTAGAAGTCTCGAAATTAGTAATTTTCCCACTTCGATCTCATTTTTTCACGAAAGAAAAAGAACTTATAAGGAATCAATGTGGCTCCCCTCGTCATGCAGTTTTCCAACAGGAGAGAGCAAAGAGGATTCGTCCCTTCCATCCCTGTAGCAACCACTGGTCGTCTTCAGCAGCTAAGAAATCCTTGTGGTAACATAACTTTACGTGCTCCTTCACCTTCTTCAGGATCTCCTGGTTCAAGGGAAGTTGCCTCAACCCAGCCCTCTGGTTCCGAAACTGCCACTGCAGATATGTTTTTGGTCTTTCAAATCTCTTTATCCCTTCACACGCGATCACGTTCAAAAGCTGTTTTCCATATACCTCTTGCTCGAACACCATCCTGTCCTGATCTTCACGGTGTACATTTGATAACTCTATTTTTATAGAGCTATTTTATCTATTTTAGGCAATAAATAACTTTAATAATTGTAAGAAAACATTTTAACTCCTCTTTATTTACTTAAATTTATTTTGTTTATGTAACACAAGGAGACAAGGAGAAAAGGAATGAACATGGAGAACCTGATGCTTATTGTGTGGCAAAATCGTAATATCAAGATCAAGAGAGTCAAGATGGGCTTGGGCTTTGGATAATTGTATTTAGATTTTATTGTTATTGGGTTTTCTAAATAATTAGAAAACTTAATCATATTAGGAGTTCAAAGCCTAATTAAATTAGGAGTTCAAAACCTAATTAAATTAATAGTTCAAAACCCAATTGTTTTAGATCTCTAAAACCCAGCTCTATTAGGATAGGAGATAGGTCTAAACCTAAACCCTATTTAAGAGAAGAGAAGAGGCAAAAGAAGGGGGAGGAGGAAATTGAGCATAACCCAAGAAAGGGGCCAAGAATTCAAGGTTTTCTTGAAGAGAAGACAAAAAGGGTGACAGACTTCTTGTTCTTGGATTCAAGATATCTTATTTATTTCTTATTACCATTCTTTCTCATTATTTCTTTATGTTTTAGTTTATTTTTGTTAGAGCTACGATGTAACCTAATTATGATGGTATGAATCTTATGATTATTATGTTTTGCAAGATATTTTATTTATGTGAAGTTACATATTACGGAGTTTAATGCTTTTAGGTGATTAGCTACCACTTAGATGACTTAATTTGCATGTTAAAGACCGACAGGAAATAGCATGTAGTTGCTTCTTGTAATATGTAACCATAGATTAAATATGGATAGACATATACCATATTGTTTGTGTGGCTTTCGGTGTAAACTGGGAATATTCATAGGTCTTAATGCATTTGGTTTGTTTCAATTCACATATAGGGATATAGTGAATTAATGAACTAAGTAGGTTTGCTATACCTAGACATAGGATAGTAAATAAATTAGGAAATTCCGCCATCACATAGATATTATCTCTCTTGCAAGCATAAATAATCAATATTAGTACTTAGTAATTATGGTGAAGTCATATGCTCTAACATATTTCTTTTATTAAGTTTTCTTAGACTTAGTTAGTTAATTTATCATCCATCAATTTGGTTTGCTAGATAAATTCTAGGAGTTATTCACCGTTAGTAATTAGTTAGTCTAGTAATCACCAATCTCTGTGGGACGATATCTTTCTTATCATTATATTACTTGTTCGACATGTTTACTTGCATATAAAATTCACCGAACAACATTCGCTTCAAACATATCAAAAACTGCAGAGTAGTAGTATAGTGCCTCTAGGAATCGTGAAGTGAAGAAGGGGGAATTGTGGGAACCGTTAATGATCCCGTGAATAAAAGCATCTGGATTGATTGTCTTAATCAACTGCAAAACAGTGTCCCTGGGGCTGCTTGACACTGCTGTGTCATCACTTAGGTATCTAAAAAGGTGTGAACAGTTAACAACAACCATCTCATCTCCGAAAATCTTAAGGTCTTTGAATTGAATAGTTTCCCATTCCTGTGCTATACCACTGAACTCAAAATGGACATTGATTCTCTCACAACAACTTGCTAACCGACGCCCCATTTCCTCGACTTTAGCTGCCGGCTAGAGACCAGGTTGGGGAAGTTCTATTCCTGTGATGCGTAGCAAAGGAGGGCCCCCTAGTCTTTCTGAGAGACTCTGGATAAGGTCGGACCCTGGAGAACCATACTGGACACCAAAATTGATGATATGGAGCCTAGTTGCATTCTTGGCTACGTCCATGATCGTTTGGGTCACAAAAAAATTTGAGATCCTCAGGAAAGGACATACTGAAAAAAATAACCTGAAAGCTTTCAAGATATGAATGGATGACACCTTTTGGGCAGAAAGCGCTGCATACAACCCACTTTCGGAGCAAATCAAGCGTGCCTCAAGGGCGTTGGCAAAGCAATGGGCCAGCCGCTAGGAGCCGTCACCAAAAGGAGAAGAGTACCGCCTAATCTGCCCTAGCAGTTCGTTGGCACGCTTCAGATCGTTACCAGCCACCGCTTCTGCGCAGTGCATGAGGAGAGTCCTGATGTCGACTAAATCCCAATTTTTAACGCCTTTGCCAATGGCTTCTTCGTGGTGTCCACTCCGAGGGTATATCCCGCACATTGAGGGCACATCGTCTTCCCTGTTTAATAGAAACACTTTATTAAGCACCTCCGAGGGTTCATGTGCTTCGTCATATATTACCCAATGCTCATTCCGCCTTTGTGACTCAACACTCAAGTTGACAATCTCGGTGACGTTTCTTCTTCCCACCAGTCCACTAGATGCTTGATGCGTCTTATCGTGATCCACCACGGCAACCACCATTGGAATTTTTTCCATGGGCGGAGGTTCAACACAACAGGATTTCTGCTGAGAAAGATTAGAAACTAAGCCGGATCAAATAGAATATGCTTTTACAACCATAATAATTGCAAAATAAAGTGGATTATGTACTTTTTTAGGTGACGGGGTGTGATTGGTTAAGGATGGATATCTATCTCCAAGGACATCGGAAAAGGACTTTTCAGCAGCCTCAACTGTGTCTTCAGGAAACATGAAGTTCGCATTCTCCATGCCGTCATCCATAAGAATCTGGTTTATGTAACTCAGAACAACATCTGGAGAACCATTTTCTTCTAAGGGGCGGCTGTTGTGACTCATATCTGAACGTGGAGAAATTTCTTGGGCCTGTATCAAGGAAATAAAGATCCATGAAGTTATTGTCGATCCTAACAGACTGACTATGCACTGAGAAAAACAAATGAGTTTGAATTCGTATAGTTTCATAGAGGAATGACATGAAAAACCAACTGCAGAATGGAAAGATATGTACTGCTAGGTTCATTGGCTCATGAAAGCTTCTACGTCTCAGGATCCTAACTTAAAAGCATAACCTAGAAACAAAGAATTAAAGTATCACCAAAAAGCGTAGAGAAAAGAGAAATCTGTAATTAAAGACTTATATCATGGATAACATCATTTAACAGATCTTTTTCTCTAACTTGTAACTCTGATACAAATTCCTCATAGTCTGCAGTCACTTATCTCTGTTTCATGTTTGTTCTCTGTTTTGTGGAAAGAAAAAGAGAACTAAAAAGCAAAAAAATCAAGACGGAGCTTCTTGAACTAGAAATTGAAACTCGGAGTGTCACTCATTCAAATCTCAGTCTGTTCCATTTTAAGATTCATAGTTCTGTTGTCTGCCTATTTGTGAATCGATTTGAATATCTACTGACTTCATTTATGCTGCGGATTGGTTCTGACCCTGCCGTTTCTTGAGAATTTTGGACAGCTAATTCCCTACTTGGCGCAGTAGGTACTAATGTGTAATCAGGGAGAGTGGTTTCGCTAGATATACTATGTGTGCAGAGCTGTCAATAAGTGTTACATGTGGCTGTTTGGACTGTGTCAACATCACCTCTCTCTTTTCTTCTCGAGGGGCTCGTATGTCGACGTTGAATTTTTTCTTCATGATCATTGCAGGTGAATACCGGTGACTAAAAACAAAACTCGTATATATGTAAAACTAATCTTCTTGCACGAGCCTTTTTGTTCAAACTTTTTCAATAATTCGTGTGTACTTAAGTCACTCCCATACAGGAGTGAATTGCGTGTGAAAAAAGCCAGGTTAAATTTATTTATGATTTAGTACCATCCGGATGTTGATGTTCTGACTAATCGTTTCTACAACCATTGAGGCACTGGTACTGTTATGTGAAGCTGACAGCGACGCTCTCCATCCAGTCAAACTTGGTGGCGACATCCTTCTTTTCAAATGAGAGCCATGTTTCTAATAGCGTCAGCATATGGGCCATATCCTCTGGTTTCCCTATAGTATATCCTTCTCTTTGTTTCCGATGTTCACTTTTATTTTCTGTCTGTATTCTTGTTAAAGCGTCGATGCTCAACTTCTTATTTAGAAGTGTTTTGTTGATAGGTGACTCTTCGACAGAGGAATTAGTTGAAAGAGACAAGTTAGCGAAAAGGTATCTTCAATGGTGTTATGCATGTTATACGTCTCTAATTACAGATTTCTCTTTTCTCCAAGCTTTTGGTGATACTTCAATTCTTTATTTCCAAGTTGGGCTTTTATAATATTTCTCATCTACGAGGTCAATAATTTAGACATTTTATCATCGTTGTCTCTGTAATATGCTAGAGTAGATCTCTAGAAGGCCATCTTGTTTCAATAGATGATGTTTGTTCCTCATATTGTTAAATTTTGATACTGCCGAATCATAGGAATTAGGATCTTGAGAAGCAGAAGCATCAAACCCTAACATTGCGTACACTTGTATTCTTCAGTGGGCTCTAATCTTTGTATCCTGCACCTTAACAATTTGTATTTCATGGCATTTTCGTACGAAAATATTCTCATGAAACACGGTCATTTGTCTTTCTCAGTGCGTAGTCATCTTTTTAGGATCAATAATAACTTTAAGGATCTTTATTTCCTTGACACAGGCCCAAGAAATTTCTCTAGCTTCAGGTATGAGCTCAAAGGGAGCGAATCCTTCAGAAGAAAGTGGCACTTCAGACATTGATCTGAGTTACATAAGCCAGATTCTTATGGATGAAAGCATGGAGAATACGACGTTCGTGTTTCCTGACCATGCACTTGAAGCAGTTGAAAGGTCGTTTTACGGTGTACTTGGTGAGAAATATCCATCCTTAATCAATCAAAATGTAGATTACCTAGCCAACAACTGCTCCACCTATTGCAATAATTGTGGTTGTGAGAGCGGTCCCAATACTAACAACACTATGGAATCCAGCTGTGTTTCTGGGGTCTTTGAACAGATATCCTATTGTGCTCAGGCTACAACCGCTGACCAGGAAACTCTCTCCTCCAACTCGCCGTCCAGTCTGCCGTCGTTCAGCCCTCCAAACGGCTCTGGCAACACTGTGAATGGCCTGGCGAACCCTCCTATGTATACGCCTCTAGTTCCAGGTTCGGTTAGTGAGAGCGAATCGTTTCTGCGACGTATGGCTGTGATAAAGGAAAGCCGTGGATTGCTTCCACATGGCAATCATGGGAATTTAAATCTGGAAAGCAATAGATTAGTCCCCCTTGCGCCCCTAGGAAAAAATGTAGGGGTGATTACTTCAGAGGAGGAAGACACGATGCATCAATCACCTAGTGGACTCATGGAAAGAAAAAACTGCACCAATATTGTCAACTTGAGTGTTGAGCCACGAAGGCGGAATAAGCATTTGGCAATACATGATGAAGCGCCTAAGCGCTTTCAGATGTTTGATAAAGGATTACTACCTAAGGGCGAAGGCGATGTGTCAGCAATGTGTAGGACGATCCACTGTAGTGGACAGCATGACGTAACCAGTGGCAAAGCAACCCGCAGGAAGGAACGGGTTAACAATGGGGATTTAGTTGACATGAGGACTCTCCTCATGCACTGCGCAGAAGCAGTAAGAGGTAACGACCTCAAGTGCGCCAATGAACTGCTATGGCGGATAAGGCAGCTCTCTTCTCCCTTTAGTGACAGCTCCCAGCGGTTGGCCCATTGCTTTGCCAACGCTCTTCAGGCACGGTTGGCTGGTACTGAAAGTAAGTTCTATGAAGCGCTTGTTGCCAAAAGGGTGTCATCCATTCATATCTTCAAAGCCTCTAAGTTGTTTATTAAATCATGCCCTTTCATGAGCGTCACTAATTTCTTTGTGAACCAAACAATCATGGAAGTAGCAAAGAAAGCAACAAGGCTCCACATCATCCATTTTGGTGTCCTGTATGGTTGCGTTTGGCCTGAGCTTATCCAGAGTCTCTCTGGAAGACCAGGTGGGCCTCCATCGCTACGCATCACGGGAATAGACCTTCCTCAACCTGGTTTAGAGCCGGCAGCAAGGATCGATGAAACCAGGCGTGGACTAGAAAGTTATTGTGAGAGATTCAATGTCTCTATCGAATACAATGGCATAGTACAGGAATGGGAAACTGTCGCAGGCAAGAAAGTAAGGATCTTTTGTTGTTATTATTTTTGTTTAATGTGTGAACTGTGTTCTCAAGTGGGCTATTTGTTAATGGGTCGGATAGCCTTGTGTGGAGGCTTTTTGTTTTAGTAATGGCAGTATTGTAATTAAGCTGAAAACCTTGTAAAAGAGGGGGGGGGGGGGGGCCGACGCCCAAAGAACCCTAGCTTGTTGTTTATGAAAATTGGCCGTTTAGCCGCCGGTGCTGTGTCCCTTGTCGATGCAGAGGTGCTGTCTCCCTTGGATGCAGGTGTGCCGTGTCCACTTGATGCGGGTGAGTTCACTTAAACTCTTACTTAGATCCGTATTGTGATAGTGTTGTTGCGTTGTGTGCTGTGAAGGTTTGGATAGTGTTGTGGTGTTGTTGTGTGGTGCGCTGTGAAGATTGGTAGAAAGAAAAGGAATTCTAAACCCGACAGGAGCCTAGATCGTCCCTTGCAATTTAGGAACCAGATTTATAAGGAGTCGGATTTAGATTGCGACAATTTGGTATCTAGAGCCAAGTTTGAATCAATTATGACAGATCAGATGTGGGTGAGAATCCAAGCCGACATGGATCGCCGTCAGGCTGAAATGGAACGGCGACAGGACGAAAGTGAAAGGAAAAGAGAAGAGGATAACCGGCGACTGCAGGATCAGTTCGCTCAGAATCAGGAGGTTACATCGAAAGAATTTAAAGAGGTTTTGCAAGCATTCCAGCGTTTGCACGAGACTTACAATGACAAAAAAAAAACTGGGAGCTTTGATCAGAAAGTAAGTGGGTCTACTTCGGGATCTAAAGATAAAAAAATTAAGAAAGAAGAAGAAGAGGAGGAGTTGGATGAAGAGGAGTTTCATGACTTTGTTGATAGGAGGCGAGATAGGAATGGCAAAAATAACAGAAGGGCTGACCGAGATAACAATGAGCAGGAAAGATAGCCAACTAATCCTAGATTTGATTTCCCTCGTTTTGCTGGAGGAAGTGATCCAACAAGTTGGATTTGTAGGGCAGAAGAGTTTTTTAGATTTAATAACACAAGGGAGAGGGATAAAGTGTCAATTGCATCTTGGCACTTGGATAATGAAGCTCACTTATGTGTGGGATGGATACAAAGGAAAGCTGGAGGAAGGCAGCTCACATGGTCTAATCTTAAGGATGCTTTAATCAAACGGTATGGCCCATCAGTGTATCAAGACTATCTCATGGATCTGATTAAATTACAGCAAACAGGCTCTGTGGAGGAGTATGAGTTTAACTACATGCAACTCCTAATGAAAGTTGATTATGTGACAGATGAGCAGGAACTTACTTACTTCTTAGCAGGGTTAAAGGAGAGCCTTAGAAAGGAAGTTCAGTCCAGAAAACCTCAGGATTTGGCTGATGCTATTGGGTTGGCATACTTGTGGGAGGATAAGAATGTTCCGCCCAAGAAAGAAAGGTTCTTTACTCCAAAAGCTCAAACTCAGCCTAGTAACACTTGGAAAAAAGGGTCAGGATCTTCTAAAACCCCTAAGTCATTAACGCCTAAGGAGATACAAGAGAGGCGTGAAAAAGGACTTTGTTTTAATTGTGATGAGAAATTTACACCAGGCCACAATTGTAAAGGTAAGTTGTTTGTAATGGCAATACAAGAGGAAGATGAGAATGAGGATGAGGATGAGGACGATGGGGCAAGTGTAGTACCCGAGGTAGTAGAGGAAGAACAAGAAATGGTTGAACTAACCCCAAAAATTTCCTGTAAAGCCATGTTAGGCGATTTAACTCTAGAGTCAATGAAAGGTGACACAAATCCAGGAACTATGAGGGTGATGGGTAATTTTGGGATAGGTGCGAATAAAGCTTGCATCCTAATGGACACGGGAAGTACTCATAATTTCCTAAGTACAAGGTTGGCTCGAAAATGGGGGTTAAAGGTGGATGATGGAAAAAACGTTGAGGTGATAGTAGCTAGTGGCGAGAAGCTGAAAAGTGAAGGGCTTTGTAAAGGGATTGAGGTGGTAGTGCAGAAAGCTAGGATGAAATTAGATTTTTGGTTACTCCACATACCTGGTTCTGAAGCAGTGTTGGGATCTCAGTGGTTGCGCACTTTAGGGGACATTGTATGGAATATGGAGGAATTAAGGATGACTTTTCGTGTAGGGTTGAAAATGGTAACCATTTGGGGGATTAAACCAGGAAAAAACCAGATTGTTGATGAGGAACTTATATGTAAAGAGATAAAGCATATGGGAGTGGGATTGTTGCTGCAAATACAAGAAGTTTGTGAACCAAAGCTAGTGACTATAGATGGTAATGCACAACCTAGTGAAACAGTGGAAAAAGGGAGGTTGGATAAGAAATTGCAGAAGATCTTACAAATGTATGAGGAATTGTTTGAGGAACCACAAGGATTGCCACCATTAAGAGAATTCAATCATCGCATATCCCTTAAGGAAGGAAGTGAGCCAATTGCATCTAGACCATACCGTTACCCCCACTACCAGAAAAATGAGCTAGAAAAAATGGTTGCACAATTGTTAGACTCGGGAGCCATTAGACCAAGCACTAGCCCTTATTCGTCACCGGTACTTTTGGTTAGAAAACAAGACAAGTCTTGGAGACTTTGTGTGGATTATAGAGCCTTAAATAAACAAACAGTTAAGGATAGGTTCCCAATTCCCACAGTAGAAGAGCTCATGGATGAGTTACATGGAGCACAATTTTTCACAAAATTGGATCTTCGGTCGGGTTATCATCAAATTAGGATGCATTCAGAGGACATCTATAAAACAGCCTTTCAAACACACCAAGGCCACTATGAATATTTGGTGATGCCTTTTGGATTATGTAATGCTCATTCCACCTTTCAAGCTTTAATGAATGCAGTTTTTCGAGAGTTCTTAAGGAAATTCGTATTGGCATTTTTTGATGATATCCTTATTTATAGTAAGAGTTGGAGAGAACATGTGGAACATGTAAAAAGGGTGTTTGAGGTATTGAAAGACCATGTGTTATTTGTTAAGAAAAGAAAATGTTCCTTTGGACAGTCATTTGTTAAGTATCTCGGACATATTATCAGTGCAGTTGGGGTATCAATGGATGATGAGAAGGTTCGGGATATGTTAGAGTGGGCTAAACCTACACAAGTTAGGGGGCTGCGGGGATTTTTAGGTTTGACGGGATATTATCGGCGTTTCATCGCGAATTATGGAAAAATTGCAGCTCCTCTCACAGCCCTACTTAAGAAAAATAGTTTTCAATGGAATTCAATAGCAGAAAAGGCCTTTGAGGAATTAAAAAGAGCTATGGTTTCTGCGCCAGTACTAGCCTTGCCAAACTTTGAGAAGGGGTTTGAGTTGGAATGTGATGCATCAGGAATGGGAATTGGAGCGGTGCTATCTCAAGAAGGACATCCTATAGCCTTTTTCAGTCGAGCCCTATCAGGAAAGAATGCACTATTGTCAACTTATGAGAAAGAATTAATGGCTGTTGTTGTGGCAGTGAACAAGTGGCGGAATTATCTATTAGGGCAAAGGTTTATTGTGAAAACAGATCAGAAAAGCTTGAAGTACTTGTGGGAGCAGAAAATTTCAACACCAGCTCAACAAAAATGGTTAATGAAGTTGATGGGGTTTGATTTTGTCATTGAGTATAAGCCTGGACGTGAAAACATGGTGGCAGATGCCCTATCGAGGAAGGAAGACTTTCATGGTGAAGGAGAAACACTAGGGGCTTTACAAGCCATTTCTGCCCCTCTTCCTTTATGGATAGAACCAATCCAAGAGGAAGTAAAAGAACAACCAGAGATGCAGAAATTAGTTCAACAAGTACAAGCTGGAACGCTTAAGGGACCATGGCCGTACAAAAATGGGATTTTGTTCTACAAGGGCAGAATGTATCTGAGTCCTAACTCGGCACTATCAAGACCACTAGTGGAAGAAATTCATGCAGCGTCACATGAAGGGGTACACAAAACCCTTCAAAGGGTCAAGGCCTCTTTCTTTTGGCGTAGGATGAAAAGATTAGTGCAAGAAGTAGTGCAAGAATGTATGGTATGTCAGAAGAACAAGAGTTTGAACACACTTCCCGCTGGTCTCATGCAGCCATTACCGGTTCCACAAGAGATTTGGACTGAGTTATCAATGGATTTTATTGAGGGTTTGCCCAGTTCTAAGGGAAAAACTTGTATTTTGGTAGTGGTTGATAGGTTATCCAAAATGGCTCATTTCATACCTCTCAATCATCCTTACACTGCAGTCACAGTAGCAGAAGCATTTTTCCAGAACATCTACAGATTATATGGTCTCCCAAAAAGAATAGTGTCAGATCGGGATAAAGTTTTTACTAGCCTCTTTTGGCAGGAATTGTTTAACCTGCAAGGGACAAGATTGAACTATTCCACAGCTTACCATCCGCAGTCAGATGGGCAAACTGAGGCAGTGAACCGAGTGTTGGAGATGTATTTACGGTGCTTCACTGGTGATCAACCTAAGTATTGGGTGAAATGGCTGCCATGGGCTGAACTATGTTATAATACTAGCATCCACGGATCATCTGGCAAAAGCCCTTATGAGGTAGTCTACGGACGCCCTCCTCCTTCTCTTCTAGATTATGTTCCAGGGGCAACTTCTGTGGAGGCAGCGAATAAAGAGTTGATGACAAGAGATCACGTAATGAGAATGTTAAGGGAGAAGCTCATTGACTCCCAAAATAGGATCAAGAAGGTTTATGATAAAGGGAGGACAGATAGGGAGTTCCAAGTAGGAGATATGGTATTTTTGAGGTTGCAACCCTATCGACAATTGTCAGTAAGTATGAGACGCCCGAATAAATTAAGGCCATTGTATTATGGCCCTTTTGAGGTGTTAGAAAGAGTGGGGACATTGGCGTATAAGCTGAAACTACCTGAGGAGTCTAGAATTCATCCAGTCTTTCATGTTTCAGCCTTGAAGAAGTTTATTGGCAGCCAAGTTCAAGTCCAAGCAGAATTACCAACGTTTGTGGAGGCAGAGGGCATTGTACTAGCTCAACCGCAAGCCATTTTGCAAACTAGAGTGGCAAAGGGCGAGAAACAAATACTCGTGCTCTGGAAAGGTTCATCCGCTATAGATGCCACGTGGGAGTCTGTTAACCAGTTTTGCCTCAGGTATCCAGATTTCAACCTTGGGGACAAGGTTTTTCCTTGAGAGGGAGGGAGTTGTCGCAGGCAAGAAAGTAAGGATCTTTTGTTGTTATTATTTTTGTTTAATGTGTGAATTGTGGGCTCAAGTGGGCTATTTGTTAATGGGTCGGATAGCCTTGTGTGGAGGCTTTTTGTTTTAGTAATGGCAGTATTGTAATTAAGCTGAAAACCTTGTAAAAGAGGGGGGGGGGGCCGACGCCCAAAGAACCCTAGCTTGTTGTTTATGAAAATTGGCCGTTTAGCCGCCGGTGTTGTGTCCCTTGTCGATGCAGAGGTGCTGTCTCCCTTGGATGCAGGTGTGCCGTGTCCACTTGATGCGGGTGAGTTCACTTAAACTCTTACTTAGATCCGTATTGTGATAGTGTTGTTGCGTTGTGTGCTGTGAAGGTTTGGATAGTGTTGTGGTGTTGTTGTGTGGTGCGCTGTGAAGATTGGTAGAAAGAAAAGGAATTCTAAACCCGACAGGAGCCTAGATCGTCCCTTGCAATTTAGGAACCAGATTTATAAGGAGTCGGATTTAGATTGCGACAGAAACTATCCAATTCGAAGATCTCAAGATTTTCGAGGATGAGATGGTTATTGTTAACTGTTCATACCTGTTTAGATACCTACATGATGACACAGTAGTGTCGACCAGCCCCAGGGACAGTGTTCTGCACTTGATTAAGATGATTAATCCAGATGTTTTTATTCACGGGATCATTAATGGGTCCTACAGTTCCCCCTTTTTCACTTCCCGGTTCCGAGATGCACTATTCTACTACTCCAGTGTTTGATATGTTTGAAGCAAATGTACCCAGTGAAGATCAGGATAGGATAGTGTTCGAGCAAGAGATATATGGAAAACAGGTTTTGAACGTCATCGCTTGCGAAGGGTTTAAGAGAATTGAAAGGCCAGAGACATGTCGGCAGTGGCAGTTCCGGAACTAGAGGGTTGGGTTGAGGCAACTTCCCCTGAACCAGGAGATCCTGAAGAAGGTGAAGGAGCAAGTGAAGTTATGTTACAACAAGGATTTCTTGGCAGACGAAGGGGGCCACTAGCTGCTACTGGGATGGAAGGGGCGAACCCTCTTCGCTCTCTCCTGTTGGAAAACTGCCTGACACAGGAAGTCATGTCGATTCCTAAAGAGGAAGGTTCTTTCTTCTTGCCGGGGCTGCTATTCTGTGGCTTGGAGTTTACCTTCTATTAATCTGTGTATAGCATGGCATCTTGTACGTCGCTTCAGCTCAGCCTCGTAGACTCTCAGTTCTTACAAGCTTCAACATTTTCTTCTTTGGTACTGATTCTATTTTCCACTTGAAATGATGTTCTTTTGCTGGGATTAAAATAGGTCATTTCTCTACAATTTTTTATATTGTATATCTAATTTCATACTTAATATGGGAGCTAGTACAAGCTTAAAAGTTATTTCTAAAATTCAAATACCACCAAGCATCAGGTATTAAACCAAGAGGACAGGAGAGGTTATTTATTCAAAAGTTTGTATTAATATAGGTGAAAACTCTTTGATCAAGATTCAACTTCAAGAGTTATTTGCAATATCGTGCCTTCAAATGTTTCTAAAAATAGATTCTTATATGAACAATCTGTTGGTATTTATACACCAATCAGTTAGCAAATTTATACCTTACGATATTTAGGATTATAATTATTTTACTTGCATCAAATAAGTCTTATAGCAGTTATGCTTCAAATGACATTGGAACATATAAATGATCATAAAGGGTAGTATGTACTCATAAAATTTAATTAATCATTTTAAGGTACAGGATATGGTAAACACTATTCCTATACCATGACATACTGTTGGATCCTATAACAACCTAAGAGGGGGGGTGAATTAGGTTTATTAAAAATCTTTTAGTCTTTTTCGTTTTTCTTATGTTAAACAATAAAAGCAACAAGTAAAGTTATCACACAAGACAAAGACACAAATTTTTGGAAGGTGGTTCGGCCCAAGCCACCTCGGCACCTACTCCACCCCACTCTAGCAACAACCTACTAGAGTCACTCTTTAATCAATTACACAATTGATTACAAGGGATAACCAATCCCTCAAACCCAGTTACAAAGGAGAACCACTCCTTCAATCCCAGTTACAAAGGAGAACCACTCCTTCAATCTCAGTTACAAGGGAGAACCATTCCCTCAATCCCAGTTACAAATTCTCTCTCCAAGAATTTAAGCAAAGAGTAACAATTAAGTATAATTTCTGAATTCAGCTTCTGTAATATATGAATTCAAGTTCAGAAGCTTCAAACAAGTGCTAGTAACTTAATACAAAATGATATGGACAAAAGCCCCAAATTCAAATACACCCTAGCACTGTTTACTCGTATGAAATCAGCTCAATTAAGATATGAATTGAAGAACAAACTGATTTCCTAAGCTTCAGAAAAGTGCAGATATTTGATCTAAAGTAGTATGGACAAAGCCCCAATTTATTAAATCATAGCACTATTTATCCGAATCAAATAAGCTCAAATATGATATCAATTGAAAATCAAATTGATTTCCTAACAAGAATATCAAAGTAGTAATGAGTTTAGAATAGAATCACCGAATGATTTCTTCAGCTTGATGAACTTGATGAGCTCGAGAGAAGATTGATGAAATTCCACTTCAAGAACACTTAACTTCTCTTATTTTTGGTTGTTTCAAACACTTAACCTTCTATCTCTTATATAGCATCAAGATTTCACTCAAAAGAGCCGTTGATCCAACAATACCGTTGATTTCCCACCTTCTTTTCTTCTTCCCATTGGTGAATAGTACCATGAACAGTACTATTTACATGAACAGTACTATTTGCGTGAACAGTGTTCTTACCGTTGGAGGCAATTTTGCATATGTGTGAACAGTATTATGGTGAACAATGTTTTGACCGTTGGAGTCTATTTTGCATATGTGTGAACAGTATTATGACCGTTGGAGGCTATTTTGCATATATGTGAACAGTACTATACGTGAACAGTACTTTCCTACATAAAGTTCTAATATTGATTTTCTTATTTAAACCAATAAATAATCAAACAATGATTATACTATTTTCATATTATAATTATATTTTTCTCATCATCAAAATGTTAATATATTCTAATTTCATTACAATATATTCCAACACATACTATTTCAGCAAGGACACAATAGATTTCTTTAATGTTCAAATCACTACTACACTAGGTATAATTGATTTGTGGTGAATTAGTAGGGATTTTAACTATGAGATGTAAGATTCAACACACATATGCTTAAATTGAGTGCATATTACAACATGAAAAATATTTTTTTAAAAAAAATACATATGAAAACTAAATTATATGAAAAACATTCATTTTCCAATGGTCCCTGCAAGTTGCCACTTGGTATGTTGACGACTACTTTGGCAATGATTTTCTTTTGAGCTATCAGGTTGTCAAAGATAATTATAGGGTGGCGACTGAGTTTGTATGGCTTTTTGGACGTTTGAAAGGTTCACTACTACAATAGTTGTAATTGATTAGTGGTGAATTAGTAAGGACTTTAATCATGAGATTTAGAATTTAATACTCGTATGATTGAATTGAGTGCATATGTTGTAATATGAAAAATAATTAAAACAAATACATATGAAAACTAAATTATATGAAAAATATTCATTTTCCAGTGGTCCTGCGAGTTGCCACTTAGTATGTTGACGACTGCTTTGGCAATGATTTTCTTTTGAGCTATCAGGTTGTCAAAGATAATTATAGGGTGGCGGCTGAGTTTGTACGGCTTTTAGGACGTTTCGAAGGTTCGGTACCATGAAGACCCTTCTCTCCCACCATCTTTATGAATGTATCTGAAAGGTCAGGTTCTTTTTGTTTCGATGTAAATGAAAATTAGGGTTTTTTTTTTCATTTTAAACAATATTTTGAAGCATACTTTAGCTAACACTTTTTCTATCTTATTCTTAATACATTCTCTTACAACTAATGAGAGTAAGGAATTTTGTGCTAGCAATATATATTCATTACAAACCCTCTATTAAATATAAACTCTAGTATCAAGATAAAAAAAAAACTCATTTTTACTAAAACGTTAGTTAAAAAGTAAGTTCTTTTTCCTTTTCTATAAAAAAAAATTTTCAAAAAGGAATTTAAAAATAATGTGAAATTTTATGCACACATTTATAACCAATATGAAAATAAATCTTGTGTCGAGCGATAAATAAAACTCATTAGTATAACGTAATTAGCTTTAAAGTATCAAACTTAGGTTTTTAGACTAGTGGATTGAAAGATTTCAAGATCCTTTTCAAATTTGACATTAATTGACAGTTTGAATAGCCGGAGAGCTTTCACTTCCAATTGTTAAGATCAGATTAAGACGCCATGGTACTTATTTCTTCCTTACCAAAATAATCAAGTAGAACCTTAATATTTTTTATAAAGATCCAGTAAAAAATCTTGCAAAACATCTATCTTTGACAACAAGAAGGAGGACTTGGCCATGTAACGAGGACTCTTTCACCCCAGTGAATTGTTGTTGTCTTTTACTTTTGTGATAACCATTGTAGAGCTAAATCTTACTCCCCACTAGACCATCCTCCTGTGGCAGGCGACTAGATAGCCCTTGTCCAGTGCTTTCAAGATTATTAAATAGAAAACCAACGTCGGTGGTAGAAAATTCTCTTCGGCGTGAAGTTTTTAAATTGACGGGCGAGGCCCAGATGGGATGTACCCGGTCAGTGATAAGACATACAAACTCTATCGCCTGACTGTTAGCAAGCATGCTAGTTTTTTTATAGCCGGTGCAGGCCAGCAGCCATCTACTGTATCAAAACATAATTATTGGATGTTACTTTTCGAGTTTCGAGGCGAGGAAAAAGGGGAACGGCAGCCAGGGTCTAAGTGAATGGACAGGGACAAAAAGGACTCCAAATCCAGATGTATAGACTCTTGGTGACTAGTTAAATGAAAAAACAGAAACTCTGTGCAGTTTTCACTCGAGCTTGTCATTATAGTTGTTTAGCCGTTTGTGTGTATCTTTTTTTGATCCCTATTAAAGTCGAAAAAAAAATTGGTTAATCTCATACGTGCCACGTCATTATGCCATGTCTGCTGCGTCATCATCCTATCTTAGCATCAACTGCACACATTGTCAATCCACCTGAGACGAGCTACCACGTCAGCCCTCGAAGACATGATGCTCACTAGTGACTCCCAGCTCTTGCGCGCTGCACGATCACCTATTGGCAACAACCAATCAACTGGAAATGGAGATGAAATCACTCACGTTAATGTTTGCATACATAAAATGAAAACTTCTTCAAGAATCACCAACCTTAGTTGGAGAATATTAAATACAAATATTATCTCACGTCAAAAGTACGAGAAAAATTTCATCATTTATAAAACTCATAACTAATTCTTATGTTTCTAATATAAGATAATATTTATCTTTAACACTCTCTCTCATATATATGCTAACATAACCATTGTACATGAATAGAAAGCCAACTATGAGACCTAAGAAATTATAAAGTAAAGGCTTAAATTTGGTTCTGATACTATATTAAAATGTAAAAACTTATTTTAAAACTCAAAATATTAAATTAAAAATCTTATCATTTATAAGGTCAAAATAGTCATTTTGCGGACAACCAGGGAGTGACGTGCCATTTCAAACACGTCTGAGGCTACAAGATCCTAGACCAGCTTTTAACACACCCCAGTAAGGTGTTTTGCAGGTTTAGTGAAACCTGCACGTAACAGTGTCTGCCTTGAATTGTTCTCCAATCAGTTCAAATGGCTGCCATTGTCGGTTACGACCGCTTCTTTGAAGTGAAGGATCAGTAGAATGAAAGTTTTCCGATGGTATAATTCTTGGGTAATATTTAAATATAAAAAAATCTTTTAATTGATAAGTTAATTTTTTATTAAGTTTTAAATTTTTTAATATAGTACCATATCTTAGTTTGATCTCTTTTGATTTATTTAATTTGAAATTTTTAAAATATGTTCAATTTGTAAAAAAAAATTTATTTCATCTCACTCAATCTTTAACCTAATTTATTTTTGATGTGTTCAAGAATGTTAAGGACAAAGGTTTCAAATGAAAATAATACGATTCTTAGATAATGTTCGAATATATATCCTTTAACTCATTAGCTAACTTTTAGATTAAATTTTGGGATTTTTAATAGAGGAACTTTTGTGGGTGTTGAAAATTCAGAACCCACATTTAGGGATCTCCATAATGTCCCCATAAAGAAAAATAGCTATTGAGATACAAACAACAGCTATTTTTCTCGGTTATTTCCGAACGAACAAGTTGCTCCTTAACATTATAAAACATTTGGGTACCCGTGCTAGCCTGCTTAGCATATTATGGTCAGCAGCAAAAGTTACCGGCAATTTTTGACGTTCTACTGAACAGTAAGATTCTTGCCCTCGTACAGCAAAAGACTGCAGGATATGTGATAAATGAGGTAAAATTACTAATGTAGAAGGATAGCAAGTCTAGTAAATAGAACAAGTTCATAGATGTGTGGTAAAATGGATTATGTCTAGTCATTTTCGGGATGTATTTTCATTTCTTCTCCTTTTAATTTAATATCTGATTAAAATGATCTCCGATTTCTTTTAGTTTTTTTTTTTATTGTTCTCGTTTGTTACCTGTAAAGGTAGAACAAGCATATCTTTCAATCACACAGAAGAGAACATAGTAATTGATCGATCCCTCTACCAATTCTGAATGATAACGTGAACAACGGGGGATAACAATATAAAATAAAATAAAAAGGGGGAAACTGAGATGAGGTTAACATTATCATAGAAAAGTAAAGATCTTAATGGGATCATTGAGGAAAGTTTTTCTGATGGCGATTGTTTCTTGTCTCTACTCTCCAGCTGTGCGGAGGAAGCATTCAATCTGAACTTGGGTAAGGCTTCTCGTAAAGGCTAGGTGGTGAGTCATATCTAATTAATAATATTACAGAACCCATGGGGCATGAGGTCGATGACTGGACTCAATTTCACTCAGCTAAACCATTGTCCTAATGTCTGAAGAACATAAAAATAATCTTAGGAGTCCTCAACACAGACCTCCCACTATAGAAGACAAAATAATAGCAAATTTACTACATATTAAGGTTACATGTGGTTGCTCATGGGGATGTTAATTCAGTATTATGTCTCACTGAAGCTTTGGAGGAATTTGCAACACTCACAGGATTGCAGTATAATCCTAGCAAAAGTCAGATATTTTTTTCAGGGATTACTGAACAAGAAAAACTTTTGATACTAGACCATACCCCCTTCTCCGAAGGAAGACTCCCTATTAGATATCTTGGTGTTCCTCTTATTACAAGAAGGCTTACCTACACGGATTGTAAAGTTTTGACAGAGAAAATCATGGCAAGAATTAATGGATGGGGAATGAAACATCTAAGCTATGCAGGAAGACTACAATTGGCTAAATCAGTTCTCACTTCTATCTGTACCTTTTGGATGCAAATGTTCCTTCTCCCAAAACAAACCATTTATGAGATTGAGAAGAAGATAAGGCACTTTCTCTGGGCAGGCCACTCAGAAGATCATAAAACTCATAAGGTTGCTTGGCAAGTTGTTTGTTCACCAAAAAAGGAAGGAGGTCTTGGACTACTAAACCTTAAAGTATGGAATAAAGTCTTGTTGGGGCGATCTCTTTGGAATCTCATAAATTTCCCTAATTCATCCTTATGGAGTAAGTGGATTCATAGTACTAAATGCAGGGAAAATTCAATTATGGATCTTGACATCAAAGGAAATATGGCATGGAGTTGGAGAGGTCTTCTAAAGTTACAACAAACTTTAGCCTCTACACTATCCAAACCTTCTTATTGTTGTAAGGAAACATACAAGGACTTACGTCAAGTGAGTTCTAAAGTTGAATGGTATAATTTGATATGGTTAGGAGGAATCAGCAAACATAATTTCATTGGTTGGCTCATATGTAGAGACAAACTACCTACAGCAGTAGTGGTTTCTCACTGGCACCCCTGAATTGATCTATATTGTAATTTCTGTGGCTCTCAATATGAAGATAGATCACACTTGTTCTTTCAGTGCATTTGGACTAACCAAGTTTGGAGAACTATTCTAGCTCAACAAGGCATTCATAAGGTCATCCACGATTGGGAATCTGAATTGCAATAGATGATTAAAGCAACTAAGGGAAAGGATTTAGCCGCAAAACTTCTCCAGCTTTCCTTCTTAGCTTGTCTGTATTGTATATGGCTAGAACGAAATCGTAGACGTTTCCAGAATAAGTCTATTGATATTCCAATGTTATTAGCTAAAATTAGAAAAGTAGTTCGTGGAAGAGTTTCTTTATTTAGAAATGTTAAACTCTCTCAAGCTAATGTTTTGTTAAGTCATAGTTGGAGAATTCCAAATTCTATCTTCTCCTAGATGATTTGTAATGCTGGGGTATGCCCCTAAGCTTATATATTTCTTTATTCTTTGATGAATAAACTCACATATTCATAAAAAAAAAAAATAAGGTTACATGTGGTTGAAATAATGCAACTTATCATAAAAGCTTTTATGGCATAGAACTAAAGATTCCTCTTCAAATTGAGGTTTGTTGTTACTTTAGTCCTTTATAGGTCTACCCATTGTTACAAAAAAATTTATAAAGTCCTGTGACCAATTAATGAAGAGGTAGATTGATATAATTTAATTTAAATTGGAGGTATTAATAAACATAATTTCATTATATGGTCATTTTGTCAAGATAAACTTTTTATAGTAAAAGAAGTTATACAATGACTCTATTCAGTTAACTTATATTATGATTTATGTTAATCTCAAATAAAAAATAGAATCATTTCCTTTTTGAATATACATGTACAAGCATGATTTGAAACATTATTTTTTGCTTAAAATGACTCTCTAACAAATCTTATCTCTCTTTGGCCCCCCTTTCTGCCACTGGTTAAGGGGCCTCACTACTTGCTGCTACCTTCAACTCATTTGGGTGGCATGGCACCAAAGAAATCTGAACCACCTTTGTAAGTAATGTCTTATATGCCAATGACTTCTAACAAATCTTATCTTTTTGTCCTTACCAATCAAGCAAAAGCTCCTCCTTTCTATCACCCTTACCAATTCTACCTATTCCATTCTCTCTGAAAGAACCTACAGCATATAAAAGGAAACTAAAAGTTGCATACTTCCTTTTAAATATCAACAAGCTGTAGAATTTCACAAATTCACACATATAGGAAACTTTGGATTAGGTTGTTCCTTTGTGAAATCCTTTGAGCATTATATCAACTCTTTTTGGGGTTTAAGTCATCTTATCATAGTTAGATTAATCAATCCTTAAAGTATTCAGATTCTTTCTTTTTTCTCTTTTTTTTTCTTTCTTTTTTTTCTTTTTAGAGGAGGATCTCACCATAACTTGGTCACATGAATCACAAGATTTTAAAAACCACTATTTTCTCCTTTACAAATGGTTGAGGTGCTAAACAAGAGCAATCAATCCAAATACACAATGATTTGGCTTTGATTATTAGGTTTATGTTTACCCTTTTACAATCCTTCAACTTTATGTGGAATAGGTAATAGACTTGGTCATTTTTTAAAGGTAGATGATTACACTTTTGTTCGTAGAAAATTTCAGCTTGCAAGAATATGTGTAAAGATAGATATTTCTAATCCTTTGCCTACCAAGATTCACCTTAATGCTTTCAAGGAGGGTGGGAAGAGACAACAAATCATTTATGAGATAAATATTGGTTTTGGTAATTGTTGCCACATATAAGGACATGACAAGTGCATATGTAAAATGGAATTGCACAAGTATAAAAAATCCAAAGCCTAGCATTTAGGTGATGGGAAAGGAAGACAAATTCAAGTAGCTAAGGAATCCAAGGTGTAGAAAATAAAAGAAAATACAAAAGAGTTAGAAGCAATGGTAACCTTTACGTAGGAAGTTAATCCCATTATGTATAA